>VXAY01007638.1:806460-832408 GCA_013399855.1 Oxyruncus cristatus
CTAAATATAAATAATATAAATATATATATATTAAAAAATTGTGTATGATATAACTTGCATTGAGAAAATGTTCTTAATTTGCACTTTACCAAAGTGTATCAATGGAAGTTAAAAATAAAAATACTGAAGTTCCTGAAGAGGAACCGTGTTTGCAAAGGACTTTTTTAAACTACTGTTTGCTGGAGGGTGAGCTGTTTATAAGGGTCCCAGTCCCAGAGTTCCCCCCAACAGGAGGAAATTCCAGGCTTTGGAGTGTTGTTAGGGACAGTCACATTCCCAGAGCAACCCTGTTTGGGTGGGGATTGAGCTTTGTGCCCCTGTGAAAGTGTTGGGCTGTTTTGGGGTGTCCCAGCCAGGGAAAGAAACGCTTCACATTTAACAAGTTCGCTTGAAAATCACCACGAGTGACATGAAAAATACCCTTTGAGCTCTTCCCTCCACGTATTTGAGGGAAGTGTTGTTGCCAGTCCCGCAGAAGGGGGGGGAAGGTTTGTTTATCTGCCTCATCTGCCCTCCAAAAAGTCTCTTTAGGTCAGCGCCGACACTTAATTTTAAGCCTGGGGTGATGTTCATGCGTCAAATTTCCGAAGGAGATTGTGCTCTCTGTCTGCACCGGGTCCAGCACAGACCACTGCCGGTCCCAAATAAATGTTAACATCAATTTGAAAGGGGGGAAAAAAGTTGCTTATTACCTTTATAAAAATAAAGGTGCCAGTCTCTTCTCAGCTTTGTTTTAAATAAAACCCCACAGACAGACCTGCCTGTGACAGAACACTCTCAGGGATGTTGCTTTATCAGCATTTAATTTGTTGCAGAGCTCGTGGAAACGGCAGTGAACACGATAAAAATTGCTTTATACTTCAGTCTGGTGAGGAGCAGCCACAAAAAGGGTGGTTTTGTGTTAAATCCACAAGGCACTCAAGCTGTTGGTGAGGGAGAAATAGATAAAACAACTTAATAAGAATCCCTGGACAGCCTGAAATGGCTTCAGATTGCAAATTTGAGAGGTGAAAACTGTAATTATTTTACAGTTCTCAAGACCCTAAGGGAGATTTTTAAATTAGAATTGCTATTTTCTTAAAACCTGATACGAAGCCAACCTTTTGGAGAGGTTAAGGTAACAAATAATGAACCTCAAATTTTGTAATTGATTCCCTGCAAAATCAATTCCACCTCAAATACACCATTGTAGAAATAATGGAGTGGGGTTATTGCTGTAGTTTTATAAATTTTCCTTCCAGAACCTAAAGAAAATAATTCTTTTAGCCCCAAATAAACCTTCTGGGAATATATCAATAGGTTGCTTGTCAATAAGGACTGTAATATAGTGTATAGTTTCATAAGGAATTTGGAGGGTGAGGGAGTTGTCCTTGGGAGCACTTGTTGAGCTCCTTTCACTGCTTTTATTTTGACACCTGAGTCGATGTTGCTCCATATTTTTGACCTCTGTGTCTCGAAGACAATCCAGGAACTGCTCCCAAGGTTTCGAGTCACACCTCCAGGGATCCCATTCCTGCCCAAAGTTGATATTTAGGATGGATCTCCTGCCTTGGGGTGTGGCAGGGCTGTCCCCACGAACTCTCTGCACCTTAAATAGGCGCTGAAAACAGTGACTACCTCCAACATGAGAGGAAAAACAGACCAGGTTTCCTTTTGCTTTTCACCGCTGTGGCCTTGCTGTGCCCTGGTCTCAGCACCGCAGTTTTTGGAGCAAACACTTATACAGAGGTTCAGTATTCGCACGTTTTTAAGCCTGATTTGCAAGTTATCACATCCTTGCAGCATCTTTCTTCCAAAAACTTCACCCTCTGATATTTGTAACCATCTTTGATCTCCTGACCCGAACTGACTTCGAGTTCAGACCTCTTGGTGCTCTTATGTCTCGTCTTTTCCTGGGTTATCTCCCCCCTCACTTTCTCACTCCTTTTTCAGTACTGGTGTTTTCTGGGAGAGGCCCTGGAAGGTGCCCCAGGCCCTCCTTTTTCTACTTTCCAGCTCAGCTGTGCACATTTCCCCCTCTACTCTCCTGAGCACTCGGTGTTCGGGGCCAGCCCCTGCTCATCCGTCACTGTTATATCCTCATTTCCCTGACTGACACTCCATATATCTGAGGGCTAAATTTTGCAACACCTTGACACACTCTCATTAATTTCCTGGGGCTGGGTGTGTTTTGTCTTTTTTTTTTTTATGATGTTTCCCAGCTGGTTAATAAGTACAACTGCTTCAAACTAAGTAGGGAGGGACTTTCTCTGGTCATTAATTCCCTCTTGGCTCCACTTATTGTTAGTCCTGAGTTCTCCTACTCTCTGGTTGAGCTTTAAAGTCTGTCACTCCTGGGTCTAGGCCCAGATCCAGCTTGCATCTTGTGTGTATTACTGTCCTGCCTGTCTTTTCGTACTGGGAAAGAGCCCTGGCTTCCCACTGCCTCCTTCTTATCCCTGTGTATTATTTCTACACAGATTCTGTGGGTTTGGGAGGAGCTTTTCTCGTTTTATTCCAGTGAATTGTGATCTTTGATTTGATAGGATGAGTGTGTAGCCTTCCAGCAGAGCTCAAAGCAGGTTAGAGAATGAGTGTGATACAGAAAAAAACGGATACTACTACTAATAAAATATTTGTATAATCCTCTGCAAACATATTCCAATATTTTACTTTTTTTGGTCAACTTTACACATTAACTGCTCACTGTTGTAGCAACATCTGACTGTGCTTATCATGGAATTACAGACTGGTTTGGGTTGAAAGAGACCCTAAAGCTCATCCAGTGCCACCCCTGCCGTGGGCAGGGACACCTTCCACCAGCCCAGGTTGTTCCAAGCCCTGTCCAATCTGGCCTTGGACACTTCCAGGGATGGGGCAGCCACAGCTTCTCTGGGCAACCTGTGCCAGGGCCTCACCACCCTCACAAGGAGGAATTTCTTCCTCATATCCAGTCTAAATCTACCCTCCTTCAGCTTAAAGCTGCTCCCCCTTTGGCTCATTGAGTCCTGATTTATTCCTTTGCTGGATAAGCTGTTCTTCATTGCCTGGCTTGATTTACTGTAGTATTTTATCACTTAGTACTGCACATGTGAAACAGAATTGGAGAGGGTGATAAAAAGTGTAGTTAGACTTGTTCTGTGCAGTGCTAAATGAATAAATCCCTGGGTTGGTAGCTGTATGTAGTAGTTCCTGCATGGCTGTGCTCTCCCTGAGCTCTGCATCCCGCTGTCGTGCGTTCAGCAGTTCCCACATGGGAAGAGAGTGTCCCTCAAGGAATTGTCTCGCACTGCTGGGACGCTTTGTGGATACCTAATGAGGTGCCCTGGATGGAGTCATCAGCTGTGAGGAGCACTCTGCTCATTTGATGGAGTCCTGGGCCCAGGGTGAGCCGAACAAACCCATCTCTGTGCAGAATCCGCAGGCGCTGCCCCAGCAGGCAGCTCTTGTACTTGGGTGCAGTGAGGGAAAGGAAGGAACAATGCATTTGTGTGTACCAAACAAAAAAAAAGAGCAAGAAACCCCCCCCAAAAATCTGCCTGCCTGGCGTGGTGTCCTCATAGAAGGGAATTGTTCTTGCAAAGCCTTCCCTCTTTGCCTCCTTGCTGTGGTGCTGGAATGTCGGCCCCCTCGGAGTCAGCCTTGGCCATGTTGACAAAAGAGCTTTTTATTTGATTATTAGTATTCAGCAGTGGGATTTGGCTCTTAGATACCTTGCTTCAAAAGTGCTTTTCACCTAGGTATTTGAAGAAGATGGGAGTAAATTCATCTTGGTGTCACTTTTTGTTTGCAGAGTCGCTCGGTCCAGCGGCGTGTTTAATTACATCCCTGCACGGCCTAATGCCATCTGCTGAGCTCTGGGGGGGAGGTAACTTATAGTGACAGATCTGAACAGGGAGAAAAATCAATATTTAAATACTCAGTGCCACATAGCTGTGGTGAATCTCCCACACCTGAGCCAGGCTTTAATATTAAACCTGGTTTTGTGATACCCTTGGCGGTGATTCTTGAAGTGACCTGAACACACCCTGCTGCTCCTTCCGTCAGATCAGTGTATCTCCCTCCTGCAGATCTCCATTATTATGGAGATCAGCATCTCTCACAATAACACGCAGCATCTTGCAGTACTTTGGCTGCTCTTTGGTCATTATAATTCAGGGAGGGTCTAAGAGCAGCCCAATTAATTCACTAGATTAGACCCTAATCATCTCAAGACAGATGGGCACAAATTAGCTATCACAGGCTTGAGGACCATGGAAGTGTCAAGCTAAATGTTTAATGACACGAAATCCTAAAAACTAACCCTCCCACAGGCAGTCGAATGTGAGGAGTAGGAAACTACCCAGCGATGTTTAATTGTAATGTGAGTGGCTTCGGGATGTGCAGAGCGAACACTCTTGGGCTTCTGTGGTGAAATAAAGCTCCATGAGAAGTACAAGGCTGAATTCCCAGTGTGGGAGTGAATCCTTTCATGGCTTTCCACTTGGATGTGCGTCCTTTTTATTTGGTGAGTATAAAACGCTGAGCCTGTGATGTTGGCTCTTCCCTGGGAATCCCAGGATCACAGGATGGGCTGATCTGGGAGGGACCCACAAGGATCATCAGTCCAACCCTCAGCCCTGCACAGGCCCATCCCAGGAGTCCCACCCTGTGCCCCAGAGCATCATCCCAACCCTCCTGGAGCTCTGGCAGCCTTGGGGCTGTGCCCACTGCCCTGGGGAGCCTGGTCAGTGCCAACCGCCCTCTGGGGGAAGAACCTTGTCCTGAGATCCAACCTGAGCCTGCCCTGGCACAGCTCCAGCCCTTCCCTGGGTGCTGTCCCTGGTTGCACTGAGAACAGATCAGGAATCACTAGGAATTGGGAATAAATGACCACAGGCCCATGTTGTTCTCGAGAATTGTTTCAGTTCCAGCTTTCCTTTCTTACCCAGTCTGTCCTGGGAGCACAAACACTTCGTGGTCAGCTCTTGTCTCCCAGAGCTAAACCCTGTACTCACAGCTGGGCTTCCAAAGGGCATCCACCTGGATTGGAGAGGGAGGATCAGGCTTTGCTCTTTTCTGTTGGTTAATGAAAAGCTACATTTCCTGCTGCCACGCTTCTGAATTGTTGGATTTATATCAACTCGTTTCCTTTCATGCCGTGAACCTGAGGGAATGAACTGGCTGGGAATAAACACTCCCAGGTAACATTAATAGTAAATAAATATAATTAAGAAATGGATCAAATTCTGTGTATTATGCAAAGTTTGGTTTTCCTTTCAGTAACCTTACAGATGAATAACATCAACACTTCTGCCTCCTTCACTGCTTTGCTTTTTGCTAAACTCTGTTGAATGGTGAGAATCTGCCAAAAAAAAAAAAAAAGAAAACAACCAACTAAAAAAAGGGTATTCTGGAAAAATCCTTCTCTTAAAAGCCCTGATCTTTGCAGCCTCGGGAGTATAATTTCAGTTGGTAACAAGTTCGGGAATAAATCACGTCGTATAAAGGTGTAAAACCCAGTACTGGGATGGAGGTTTGCGTGTGTGGAGTAAATCTGGGATCAGGCTGCAAAGGGCCCTGCCTGAAGAGCCGCCTCTTGTAATTGCGTGTCTGGCCACTGATTTGAAAGGTTTAGCATTTCAACCTCTTCAAGATGGTTAAAGTTTAAAAACGTTGCTGGGAGCTGCCAGCTCCTCTTAGGAGGAACCTGAAACCCTCTCAAGTGTTTCCCAGCCTGCCGTGGGAAGGCAGGGAAGCTCTCAGTGCAGTCCTTGGGAGCTGATGGGTGGTGGTGGAGCGAGGGGGAGGCCGAGTTCACGCAGGTGAGCAGCCGAGGCTGCTGCCTCCCTTGGCTTTGGTGGTTCTCTTGCTGTTCCTGCTTTTGTTTGCCTTGCTCTGAAAGCAGCATTTGTATTTGTTCAGGACCTTTTGTTCAAGAACGTGTTACATTTAAGAGAAGTAATTTCTCAGAATGAAGAAGTAGAGTATTTAAATCAGCTTTTTTTTTTTTTTTTAAAAGTCATGTTATTTAAAGTATTTCCCCCCAAATAGCAATTTCCAGTACCTAAAGGGGGCTTACAAGAATCGCAGAATGATTGGGGAGGAGGGACCCACCAGGATCATCCACCAACCCTCAGCCCTGCACAGGCCCATTCCCAGAGTCCCACCCTGTGCCCCAGAGGATCATCCAAACACTCCTTGAAGCTTCTTGAAGAAGGCTGGAGAGGGACTTTTCACAGGGCTTTGGAGTGACAGGACAAGGGAGAACGGCTTCAAGCTGAAGGAGGGCAGGGTCGGATGGGATATTGGGAAGGAATTCCTGGCTGGGAGGGTGGGGAGGCCCTGGCACAGGTTGCCCAGAGAAGCTGTGGCTGCCCCTGGATCCCTGGAAGTGTCCAAGGCCAGGTTGGAGTGCCCTGGGCTAGTGGAAGGTGTCCCTGCCCACGGCAGGGGTGGGTCTGGGTGGGCTTTAAGGTCCCTTCCAACCCAAACCATTCTGGGACTCTGTGGATCCTTACAGTAACTTCCCAAGGCTGTGCCTGGTGCCTTTATTGGATCCTGGCTCGGTAATTGGATCACCAGCCCTTTCCCCACTGCACAGTCCCCGTGTGACCTTGGGTGGGTGTTTAATTTCCACGTGCTCCATTTCCCCATCCGTGAAACCAGGAGGAAAACTCTTCCTGGCACCACAAATACCAACACGGGCCTTTAGATGCCTCAGTTCAGGTTAAAACAGGGCCACACTCATCCCAAAAATATGTACCTTCTAAACAAACTGGATTTTTCAATGAAAAACCCAAAATAGGGATTTATTTATTTTTAACTGTACAGTTGGTCTCATCAGACCTAACAAAGCTCATTTCTACATCAGCGTGGAAGTTTGTTTTCCTGTGGGGACACTTGGTTTTAGGCTGCGGAGCTGAAACTGTGGTAATTTTTCCACGAGAGCGGTTGGAAATATTCTTCTTAATGCACGTCAAGTGTTGAGTGGCTGGAGGGAGCTGTAACTCTGACTCCTTGGCTTGGT
The DNA here is from genome assembly GCA_013399855.1 of Oxyruncus cristatus. Lineage (NCBI taxonomy): Eukaryota > Metazoa > Chordata > Aves > Passeriformes > Cotingidae > Oxyruncus > Oxyruncus cristatus. The sequence continues at coordinate 813,449 of VXAY01007638.1, forward strand.
ACCTGTGGCTTAAAAAGATGAATTGACATCATTAACTGCAGCCAAAGCAAGTGATGGATGAGGCTGCAGAACCTCCTCTGCTGCATTTTTTTAATTGGAAGCTGTGTTCATTAATGAATGCAAAGCAGAGAAGTTCCACAGCAGGTTTGGTGAACGTAAAGCTTGACTGTGGAACAGATAAATTGATGGCAAAATGTTTGGGGTGTTTATATAGCCTGGCAGTTATTTCCTGAGATTTTCACCATGTGAATGTAGACCTAATTTAGTTAAACGGGGTTGAGACAGTCACCCATCTGTATCTTTTAGAACCCAGAAACTTAAAAATATCTCTCCCTGCCTGATTTCCTTATTTAGTGCCTCAAGCAGCGCATTACAGGATCTCAAAATTCCTAATTCCTTTCCTCATAACACTAAATAATGTTATCGTCCATGAAAAATGGGGATTTTGGGGATAAACCACTTAATGGATGGAATGGAAATTGTCTTTTTCACTCTGCAGTTTCTAAGCACAAAGCAGCCCAGATGTCTGTCCTCCTGCACGGGGGGAAGGATGGAGAGAAAAGCTTTGGGGCTGATCACAGTTGCAGCCCATCAGTGGTAATTTTTGGTGTAAAACACAGTGAAAAGAGCTTGCCTTGGGTTTTACTTGGCCTTGTGAAATCCTCTGGCCTTCCCACCTTCCTGCTCAATGCAGTGAAGTCTGATTTTGGAGGATCTCAGAGAGAGATCTTTTGGATCCCTTAATTAACCAGTTCTTTGGCAGTTGTACTAAGGCCTGGAGTCAGTCAAGAACTGAGGTTTCTGTCAGTGCAAACCGTCTTTAATCACACAAACAACTCTTGATTAAGGAAGTTTTGAGGCGCAAAATTAAATTTCTCCTGAGAGTCTCCGTGTAGGATTTCACTCCATCCCTGTCCTAACAGCAAATGGAGCAGTATTGACACAGAAGTGTTAAATGAGCCAATTCTTACCCCAGACTAAATATTGACTGTAAATATTGACTAAATATCGGCTACAGTCACCTTTCTAAAAGACTTTTGGAACTTGGAGAGGTGGGAGCAGCAGCTTCTCCCCAGGGAGGGCCACCCAGGTGGGGTGGGGGAGTGACTGTCCCTTGTCATCTCATGTACTTTGTCCCAAGAGGCTGAGGATTATATCAGGGATAATCCTAAAAAGAAAAATGACCGTGGAATCCAGCAATTTTATTACTGAAAATTCACATGGGTTTTAATTATCACTGTGGGGGAATACGTAGAAATGAGGCAGTGGGGTTGATTTGCATTTCATGGGATTTTTGGCACGAATCTGGGAACGGGCAGATCCATGGCTGGTTTTACAAGGGCCATGCACAGGATTTATTTGCGAGTAAAGGGCTGATTTCAGGCACTTGTTTTCTCCCCGCATTCCTGAGGCAAAGCCCGGGGCAGCGGTGCTCCCTGCTCCCCAGCTCCCTTCCCATCTATTCTGGGAAGAGCCATCTATGTCACTGGGCACCTGGGGGGTGGCCCAGCCGCGTTTTCTGTCATTCCAAAAGAGGAAAGTAGGCTGGGCTGCAAATCCCTGGAGTTTGGGCACTGGGAAGGTGTCAGCGTAACCTCTGCAGGCTCGGAACGGCGATCCTGCAGGCTCAGGACCTTTTTTCCAGTTGGACTTGGTGATCTTGAAGGTCTCTCCCAGCCTTGATGATTCTGTGATCAAAGGTGATTTGGGGTTCCAGGAGCCAGCCAGGACTTGCTCAGACAGCACATTTTGGGACATATTTTTATGTTTAATATGTTCATTGCTGCTTTTCTGTTTGCTCCTAAGTCGTCTTCACGTAAAACAGCGAGAAGAAAAATGAGCTTTATTGGGCAGGGTTGCATGCAGGAGGTGCTTCTAATCTTCTCATCTTTCAGGAGAGCAGAATAGGCCTCCCAGGCTTTGCAGGGAGGGGTCATTAGTTGTTGCCGCTTTTCTTCCAGGGAGTTTGGCCAAACTGAAAAATAATACAGTTTTTTCTAAGAGGTACTTTTAATTTTAAACCTGTGTGTCGCCTAAAGGATTTGAAATACACCCATTTTAACTTCTCGTGTAGATTTGGATAGGAGGGGACAAGCCCTGTTATTGCTTTAAATTTTGATTACGGCTTGAGCCCTGAATAGATTTAGGGCAGCAAAAACATTAGCGCCTGAACCAACGGATATTAATTTTTTTTTTTTTGTCAGGCGTAACAAAGTTATTTTTTGAATACTAAGAGCAAAAATACCCGGGATGGATGAGGGAAAGGTTTTAATTGTATTAGGGAAGAGCAGCGTCTCCTGTGCGGAGCGGGAGCAGCCGCCTGAGGAGGATGAATTAGCGGTGGGAGGTGAGGAGCAGCTCGGAGCGTGGCTCGCCGTGACCCGGGGACACACGGCCGTGGCAGCACAAAGCCTTTAACCAGACACTTTACGAGCCTCCCTCGTGTCCCACGGGCCGTGTCGGTGCCACAGCTCCCACCCCATTCCTTGCAGCCAGGCTTGTATCCTCCAAGAGAGGTACCTCCGAGGCCGACTGTACCCTGTACCTGCTGGAAGTGCTTCCAGGCATCCCACAAGTGAGCAGGAAAACCTGCTCCGCTTCCTCCTGCAGCTCTGCGAGCGTACATTTATTTTCTGGGCTAATTAGTCCTATTGCAGGGGGTTTCAGCTGTTTTCTTTAGCCACTAAATGGCTCTTTATTTACTACAACATTCCCTGCCCCGACTGAACACCCTCCTGTTTCACAACAAACAAACCTTCCTCCGGGCGCTTTTCGAACAAAACCACAGAAATGTGCAAGATAAATCTTTCTTATTGTGGAAGTACCCGGATTAATCTCGTCCAGATTAATCTCGTTTGATCTGTCCCTTTGAATTTAGGGGTGTTGTTACGAGGGACTCCGAGGGGATATTGAAGCCTGGGATTAGAGGCCAAGGGAAAAGAATACGGGAGGCAGAACGGGATGAAGTTGTTTCTCCCCCAACATCACCAGCGGGAATTAATTATCAGAACTATGGATTTCAGGGAGACACAGGCCCCATTTTCAAGCTGGTTCTTTGAAGATGCCAAAATCCCACGTGCTTTCCCTCCCTCCTTTGATTTGTCTGAGCCACATCCCAATTACTGTACACGGGTCCCTCCCTACTCAGAATATCCGGTGATTCTCTGACCTGAAATGGAGAGCAATCGGTTTATTTGTTTTTGCTCACACTTAGAACACCTTAATAAAACTTCAGCAATGTAATTGCAACTTTTGGTGGGTGGTTTTAACTTTATTTATGGACTTTATTCTTTTCTCTTGAAGAACTTAGTATTTTTTAAAAGAGCTAAAAAGTTCTTTGACAGCAGCTGCTGGGAATAACTTCCAGAAGCAGCTAAAATTCCAGCTTGGAGCCTGTTTCAGTGATGCTCAGGGAAGGAAACATCCACTTTTCCGTCCCTTTGCACAGCCAGCCTGACAAATACAGTCACTTTTAATTTGCCTGCCTTAATGAGCAGCATCTCAGTTTTTCATTTACAAATTGCTGGGGCAGAGCATGTTGGGTCGATGGAATAATTGTGGCTTTCAGAAGAAAAGAACTGAAAAGAGAGTGGCTTTTTGACACTGTTACTATGCAAAGGCTGTGGGAAGCAACATCGCTGTTCAGAGTCCTTTTTGGTGCATCTCTTACATAAATGTTCATTTCTCTTTAATTTGCTGCAAGAATAATCTGATTTATTAATGCTCACGGCACATCAGCCTCAAGAGATGCCACCACCTGGGACTCGGGTATCGCTCTTTTAAATAAAATTCTCACTGAGTTTTGGGGTTTTTTTTGGCCTTACCTTCAGACATGCATTCCCTGGGATCTCCTGTGCTCTGTTTTCCAGCTGCTCAGGTGTGGCATGGAGTGATGTCCCGCTGCTGGCACCAGCTCAGGTGCCTTTGCCTGGGGCTTTGTTGGGTGACACGTCACAGCACAACATTCATCCTATTTATAGAATGATGTTCTTTGAACCGTAAAGTTCTGTTTTGAAGGACACAGTCTCGTGATTTTTATTTTCCCCACCACCACCACCACGTCCGACTTTCCATGAAAGGAAGGAATTACGAAGCCTTTGGGCAATTAGCTGTGAATTAAAACATGCCTCTTCTCAAGTTGCTTTTTAAGTAGCTGTTAGGTTCATCAGATGAGAAATTCAGCGACTAACAGCAGAGTTTCATCTTCAAAAAGCTTTTGTTTGCAGATGAGATGAAATCAGTGGTGTTGGCACTGCCTGGCACGTGTTTTGACCATCTCTCCATCTTCCTCTGCCGAAATCACCGGGATCAATATGCAATTATTGCAAGGAAAACAAACTCCTAATTAACGTGGTGATTCAGATGGGTGTCCAGATTTATTTCTGTCCCGTTTAAATCAGTGTTGTGAGGCTATTTTGTCTGTCTTGAACTGAAGCAATTATTTTGTGCTTATTCATCTCCAAAATGATGCAGTCCACATCTGGAATACGTATCTACTGAGCTCATTTTTATGGAGGTCTCTTAAAATGATTTGTTTTGCTGCTTTTTGGGCAGACTGAAATCCCAAACCAGGCTGGATGTCCCGTTTGCAGCTCGTCCCCTGGTGCAGCTCCTCCTCCTCCTGCATTCCAACCCCCCCATCCCTCATGGACACACTGATGATCCAGGACCATCCCATTCTCTGTTGACTTGGGGTAGAGTTATTGGCAGGTATAAAGAGACCTGTGAGTTATGAATGGAAAACACCCCCTTGGTGTTCTCCATGAATATGGATGTGTGAAGTATTGCATCAAAGAGAGCAAATTATCCCGAGAAATGGAGCTCTGGCAGCAGTCCTATTAAAGAAAAATGATCCAGGCTTGGCCCCTGTGAGCAGAAGTGCCCCCAGCTATATCATTGTCCAAATTGCAGACTCTGCTTTCTCACTCTTAAAAGGCACTTCAGTATTCCTAAACTGAGGAATTATTCATAGCATAATGTACATGAGAGCTATTTTTGGAAAGTGCAGACTAGAGACTATTCATTTTACATTTACTTGGGGATTTAGGCTCTATTTCATCCCGGGGAGCAGGGAGTGAGCTCTGCTAAATCATCTTGTGCGCTCGGAGGAGAGGAGGAAACACTGGGCCTTGCTGCTGGTTTCAAACCATGCTGGTGTTTGGTGCTGCCTTGGTCTACCTAATTAATTTTCTACTTATTTTAGGAAAGAAAGACATAACCTTAAAAGCTTTGATGAATGAATAAAATGAAAGAAAAAAACCTCCACAGGAGTGACTGCCAGTGGATGTTCAGCGTCCATCTCGCCCCCATCCCCCGTTGAAGGCATCAGGGTAATATTTGCAAATAGATATTTAGCAGACCTGTGCCCTGAATTGCTCTCGGTATTTCCCCTGTGTTAGCACACGTGGTCCCTGTAAATGCTTTCTGGGGGCGTGAGTATCCTTTACTCATAGAGTAAGGGAGGAAGTATCCTTTACTCATAGAGTAAAGGTGCTGGTGTGTTGGCACATCAGTGGCCAGAGGTTGAACGCTCAGAGGTACAAAATCACCCCTCAGAGGGCTTTTTTTTTTTTTTTTTCCAGGAAAGGTTTCAACACAAATTGCATTTTGCTTCCACAGAGGCCCCAGAGCTGCTCCCCCCACAAGCTTCAAACACGGTTTTGTATAAGCCTTGAAATATCACTGAGGAGAAACCCAAGCAAAGCCCGGAAAACATTCAGAGGAAAAGATCTGGTGGGGAAAAAAAAACACTTTAAAGCGCTTATTTAGTCTGAAGAAGCTGCAGAGGAGTCACTGGAGTGTTGGCTCCATACTTTGCCATCAGTATTTATCTTGGAGCAGCTGAGAAGGCAGAAAGGGAAAGTGCTCTGGTGTCGGTCTGTTGGGCTGGAGGTGAGGCAGGAGAACACCTGAAGGTGTTCACTGACCCTGCAAGATGCATCTCTTTCAATAATAGGAATGCATTTCTATTTCTGGGCTCATGAGGGAAGTGTTTGTGTTAATGGAGTGAGAACTGGGACGTGGCTGTGGCTCAGCCCAATGACCCTCCAAAGCCAGGCTGAGGAGGGCAGGGGCTGCAAGGAAGTGGCTGGAAACATTCTTGCCAGCACCAGATTCGAGTTTGAGATCCAGCTCTGTCGTAGGGTTACAAATTCAACCCTGCACTGAGCTTGCAGGAGAATTGGGCTCCTGAAATAGCTCAGAGTTGGTTTCTAGACTGTTCCTGACCGATGTCCCGGTTCATTTGCAGCTGAAGCTGTTTCTTTGAAGAGCATTTTTGTGGTTATATAAAGAGTCGACTTTTCTCCCACGCCCTGACCAGAACTGACTGCTAAATTGAAGCAGAAATTCCTTCTGCTCAGCTCCAGCATCCTGATAACAACATCAAACAGTGCCCAGTGGTGACCTCGAAATGAAATGGGTGCCCTGCTTTATGGGGTTTTTTTGCGGGGGGAGAACTGTTTCCAGTTCCTATTTTCAGTGGAGTTCTGTCACAGGTCATAAACATGAAATACACCTTGGAGGCACGACTGAGTTGTAACTCCTTGGTGGAGCCCAAATATAGTGCATTATTAAAGGTGCTTTGCACCCATAAACAGAGTTATGAATAACTGGCCCTCATCTTTCCGGCATGATTTGCAGGGAAATAGATCTTGTCAAGTTGACTGTGATGGATGAGATTTGTTGCGCTGAGCTGAATATACTAATATATAAGAATCCGTCGTGTTCCTGAGGGAGAGCAGCTGGAAAACCCCAGGCAGCAGAGTGTTACCAACACTTAAAATTCACAGGAGTGTTTTAAACTCTCCAGACTTCACTAAAATTCTGATGTTCCGTCAATTTGGCCTTTTGATTATTTTAGTTGCCTTGTTTGTTCTTGGCTGCTGAGGGACTGCTACAGTACACGTGTATATATATGTGTAAATATGAATACAAATATAAAAACATATTTAGAAGTTGGGGGTTGACCTTCTGTGGGGGAAACGCCGAGGTTTGGATCATGGGCTGCCTGGATATTTGGAACTTGGATGTAACACAGGAGTTTCATGTTGGGATAAGATCACCTTTCCCTTGAGCCATCCCATCCCAGGCTTCTTTTCTTCTTCCCCTTTCCCAGCTGTGGTGTCCCTGCAAGGGAGGGCAGCTCTTATTCCCTTTATTTTCCCAGAAAGCAAGGAGTTAAAACTTCCTTTCTTAAAAAACAGCTTAAAAGAGCTGTTATTTCTTCTGGTGCTCTCCTTTCCTCTTCCCTCTGGTGCAAACCCCTCACCCCCTTCCTGCCTCAGCACTTCTCCTGAAAGTGGAAGGGGAACATCCCTTTATTGATGGAGTTCATGGCAGTTTGCAGGTTGAAATCCAGTGGAGCAGCTCTTGACAGTTTATATGCAGCAAAAAAAGCTGCCCCTGGGTAGTATTAACAGTGTAATTTTATATTCATATTAATCAGCCTGACAGCTTCCTCCTGGAAGGACGGGACCTGCTGATCAACATGCTTCAGGTACCAGAGCAGGAGTAAATTATTGAGGTTTTAAAGTTTATGGAAAGTGGCTTGAAGTGTCACTTTTGCTCTTGGCAAAGCAGCAGCTCTGTGCTGGCAGCAGTTACAGGGGGAGTTGTCACTGGAAGTGCTCGTCTACACCAGGGTGACAAAGTGGGACCAGGCTGGAAGCTGTGTGTGCCAAAATCCTTTTCATAATGCAGAACCAGCTGTGAACCTGCACTGAGGGAGGTGAGGGGGAGTCTGGATGGAGCCTGGAGTTCCGCAGGAATGCGTCTCCTCCTTTGGAGTAGTGTCATTTCTCTGGAATTCCCGGTCTTGGCACTGATTGTTGGCACTGGGGCTGTTCAGGGAGCATTCTCAGGTTGTGTACACACATTTTTCATGCCTTACAAGTTCCTGGGCTGCCCATCCTGGATGAAGGAGCGCTGGATTGTTGGGCCATAACATCATTTTTCTTTGGATGGTTTCTCCAGGTGAGAACTTGCCTGTGCAGGAAATGTTTGCCTTGGTAGGTTTTCAGTGGTAAATTGGCTTCAGAAGCGTTCCTTGGTCCCATGTAGGTGAAAACAGCACATCTTGGGGGGTGAGTTTTGCAAGAGCCTTCAGTTTGGGGAGGATTTTGGTTGTAGAAGCTGATCAGGAATGATAGAAAGCCTGGCTGTGCCCAGTTTATCCATTTGGATGGTGGTGCATTTTCCCTGAGTAACTGGTGATGTTTTCCGTGGTGGACCCATATCAGTAATTGGTGTAAAGCCAAGGAGCAAGATTCTGAAGCTGATTTCATTTGTGTGCATATTTGGAATAGCACCATGATAAAACCCAGTGCCAGCCTTGCACCGATAAAGAATTTATGAAAACAGATCGTATTCATGAGGATTTATTGGGGATCTGATTTTGTATACACAAGGTTTGTCATTTTTATATCATGTCCTGACGCCAGCAATGGTGTTTAAGCCCATTATTTTGTTTTTGCAGTAATAATATTAATGTCCTTGTGTCGATTAAAGCTGTCAGTGCTCACTGTTTCTCCTGGTCCCCTCACGGGCGTGTTCAGAGCAGACATAAATCCTGACAGTTCCCGTGGCATCACCAAAAAATGGATAAGTGCAGCAAAGAAAATTGTCCTTCTCCAAGTGATTCTGGCAGCAGTTGAGTGAATGTTGTTCTTGGGATAACAAATCCTGTCTCCTCTGTGCCACTTCCAGGCTTCAGATTGGCACGAAGGGCTACAGAACATCAAGTCCCCAAAATACTCCACAACTCCCACCCCCACTTACTCAAACAAATCATCTCCTTTTTACTACTGCTGTCAAAAACAACAAAGCAAGTAGGTTTGGTTTCTCTGAAGCAAAAAGCAAGGAGAGCATTTTCCTGAATCTTCCCCCTCCAGCTTTTCTGGAAACGGCTGCACCTCATTTATCTTTAAACTCTTCTGCTTTTCTCTGCTTTGACTTCTGAGTTCAAAGAGACAACGGCTTTTGAGAGATAAATTTTGTTGCAGTTGTAAAGCAAGGACCTGTCTAGTGCTTGCCTGGCACTACATGAGCTGGATGTATTATTTAGATGTGATACCACACAGAGAAAAAGTGGATGTAGGTATTAGAGCCAGTGTTGTTTATACTGAGGTAATATCGACAACATTCGAGTTATTACTGTGAATTACTGGTCCTCGGTGAAGCGTAAAGGGCACAAGCAATTTGAATGAAATTTTTGATGTAATTAATGTAGTCAAAGAGCCTGAGAGCACCGACACCGTGCTGGCGCTGAGGGCACATCACTGTCAGAAGCGTCTCTAACAGGTCACTCCTGACCCATCAGCTGGGTTAGTGTGTCCCCACATGCCAGTGTCGGTTCCTTTCCTTGGACAGAGGGAGAAATCCCACATTTGGGGCAGGAAACTCCCAAAACAATGGCTTCATCCTGCTTTTTTGGCTGTTCTAGAGCAGCAACCTGCCCTTTCAGGAAGGGTCAGGAACTAGAGTGGGCGACAAGAGGAGTTACTGAATCCAGGGGTGTTCATGCCTGGAACTACAGCCAGACTTTTCCTTCCACTTTTCTGTTGCTCCATCTTTGCAGAGATTTTATAGAGTGATTTACAGAGTGAATTTTCATCTCTGGTATTTAAATGCTGCACTGCAAGCGTAGCACTGGAAAAGCAACAGGTGCTGGAGCAGTAGAAGCGTGGCAAGAGGGGCGAGTTCTTGTCTTCCTGAAATGGATAAATGGGAAGTCTTCCTTAATCCAGGAAATCCATGGCTGACGTTAAAGCAGCAGCCTCACTGTGGAGGACGTTAAATAAAAGCAGAAAAGCCAACAAAGAAATCTTCTTTTTGCTGCCCTGTAGTGCTTTCGTATTCAATGGAGATCACATCTACCAAATTGGCATCTGGAGAAGCGTTAGGGGTTAGACTGGAGTAAAACCCAGGCCCGGCAGAGCCCGGGGGCAGCAGGGCCCTCGCAGGTGACTGGTTTCCCAGGCTGTGTCAGTGCTGCTGCAGGCTCATTCCAGGTGTCGTTCTGCAATTTCCCAGGGAGTAACAGTGCAGAATTCTTCTTTGATTCCCCACTTCCAGCTCCATGTGGTGGTCGTGTTGTCCTTCGGCAGAACAGGCTCAGCTCTCCCGACTTGGGGTAGATTTTACCTCCTGTTCCCTCCCTGCCAAATCCGAAACGGGCTGCAGAGAACCAGGACACGATTTTACCTGTTACTCTGACATGTAAATAGATTTTGTTGTAGCTAAAAAAGGGTGACACTGTGACTGGGAGGCGACTGAGGTGTGTCCAGGGAAGGGAACGGATCTGGGAAAGGGTCTGGAGCAGCAGGAGCAGCTGAGGGAGCTGGGGGGGCTCAGCCTGGAGAAAAGGAGGCTCAGGGGGGACCTTCTCACTCTCTACAACAGGAGTGTCCTGCACAGCCTTCACTCTCTCTCTGCAGTTCATTCTCATTTAGGAATATTGGTTGCACGTTCAAAATGCTCAGGGTTTTTGCATTCCCATCTGGAGCAAAAATTACCTCTGAAATTCAAATCCTGCCTCCATCACAGCACCCCGAGTTCTGAGCTTTTCGTTTGGTTTCTGAAATCTGTTTGGTAAATGTTTGTGCCGTTATAAATTTAGGAAGGAAAACTTGACCTGGGAGTCACGTCAGCAGCAGTTTGGCCACTTTCCGTTTTGTCAAGAATAAAACCTCCGTGATTAATGATTTTTAGGCATTGTAGAGTATAAACTGTGCCACTGCAGAGCTATAGGCACTCTATTTGTGAGTGAGTGTAGGAAAATGCCCTTTAATCTACAGTTTTGCTCAAAATGTTGGAAGGATGTTTAGAAAAGCATTCTTAGGGCTGTAATCCCCTAAATTCAGAAATGCTGGAGTTCAGTTTCTGATCCTTGCAGCGTGTCCCACGCTTCCCCCACACTCACTTTCTGTGCTATTCCCGCTTTTAGCTGTAGCTTTAGGTTTAATTTGGATTTTTCTTTCTCTCCCAGCAGCAGTTTAAAGCACAATCTGCTGCTAATTTTGCATTAACAGAAGAAAAAAATGATTTCACCTGATTAAATTAAAATGCAGGGTTGTGATTTCATCTTCACTCCGTTCTCCTGATGAAGTTGCTGATCTGTTGGAGGCAGGAGGGAGGATGTCTGAGGGCAGTGATGGGACCCCTGAGAGGAAATGTCTAATTAGAGATTCCCTCCCTTCACAAATCACGATTCATATCCCTGTTTTCCCTGGGATTCAGCCTTTAGGTGTGTCAGTAAAGTAAACAGCGACACCAACCTTCGCCTACAGTCAGGGATCCCTTCTGCCAACCAGTTTGTATTTTCATTTCCAGAATTCCGGTGGTTTAACTTGCATTCCCCCCGGCCCCTAAAACTGTGCTCCTGGGTTGGATGTAAACAACAGTCACAGTTGTTTCCCTCCTGTAATAACCCGTCTTCAATGAAGTGGAGAAGAAGTGATCAATACCAGCTGTTTGTAGAGCTGCTGCTGGAAGCAGGAGGAGGTGTGGTGGCTCTTTAGGGCATCAGTGGCATCATTCCTGTGATCAGCCAGGAGTCTGAGATGTTTGTGACGTGACCAGAATCAAAACCTGCATCATCCTCGTCTTCATCATCAAACCTGAGGAGCCTCCTTGGCTCCAAACTTCGCCTCCTTCTCAAGGCTTTAATCTGCCAGCTCAGAACCTGCTACCCAAGAGCTCAAAATTAACCAGCTATTTCACTGAAGCAGTAAATTCCAAACCCGTTTTCTGCAGTCTGTTCATCAACGTTTAACTTCTGCATCTCCTCTGGAAGGGCTTGGAGCAGGATCTTCCCTCTGCTGGGGTAAATTACATTGCTCTGTAGATGCTGGGGGTTGTGGTTTATTGGAGAATGATGTCACACGGGTTCTAAAACTGGCAAACACCTTTATGTTTATTGAATTAACCTCTGAACTTTCTTAAAAAATACCTCCAAACATCCACCACGAAGCAGACAGCTTTTTTTTTTGTTTATAGCCACAGCTTGGGCACAATTTACCTTATTTGTCATCTGCTATAATTATTTCTCCAACGCTACATCTACCACAGAGACAATATGTGAATTTGAATAAGCTGTGAGAAAGCTGTTCCTGAGGGGAATAACAATTTGAATGTGTGGAGGTAGTTACTGGTAATCATCCGTTTATTTTTAAATGGAAGTTTCTTTATCCTTCTTGTATTTTCACCCTTTATTATTAATAATGTTGTGGCTTTTCCCCAAACACTCCATGGTGTGTGTGAGTTGTGCAGGCAGCTGTTACTCGGAGGGCAATTTCTTTTGATTAGCCTGAATTAGCTGAACTGGTATAAAATAACAAGGCAGTAATTGAAGCTGCCAACCTGAGCCGAGGACTCACCACGTGCGTTTAGAGCTGAAATGAAGAACAAAGCAGGACAGGGAGTTGTAAGTAAAGAAAGATCCTGCCTGGGAATAAAATACCTTCAGTGGTAGGATCACCATCCCTGGAGTGTGCAAAAACCGTGTGGATGTGGCACTTGAGGTCATGGTTTAACCGTGAACCTGGTGCTGGGTTGGGATGGTTGGGCTTGATGATCTTAAAGGTCTTTTCCAACCTTACTGATTCCATGATTCTGTGATTAAGCTGATCCATTAGCTGTGTTATCCGATACACCTCCTCATCTTGCCATTCCTGCACAGGTTCCAGTTTTATCCTTTGGAATTCCCCGAAGGTTTTTGCTGCACAGCCTGGGAAGCAGCTGTGGATGAGACCTTCTCATAACTGCTTGCAGATTGCTTTGCTCCGTCCTTTTGCTTCCAGATTTGGCGGCTTTTAGACCAAATGTATTGTTTTATTCTATGTAATATATTTTTACTAAATACAGCATTTACATCAGGTATCTTGCTCCGACTAGAGGTTTTTAAAACTCTGTGAGGGTTCCCAGGTCCCCGTGCGTGAGGGAGGCCCCACATCTGCCTCCAGCTGATCCTGGCAGGACGGGGGGTGATGGTTTTAAACAGAGAGAGTGCAGGTTTAGATTAGGAAGGAATCCTTCTTTGAGAGGGTGGGGAGGCCCTGGCACAGGTTGCCCAGAGAAGCTGTGGCTGCCCCAGCCCTGGAAGTGTCCAAGGCCAGGTTGGACGGGGCTTGGAGCAACCTGGGCCAGTGGAAGGTGTCCCTGCCCATGGCAGGGGGTGGCACTGGATGGGCTTTAAGGTCCCTCCAGCCCAAAGCATCCTGTGATTCTGTGATTCTTATGCCCCCTTGTCCTCCACCAGATCTCCAGACCTGCAGGTCCCCAGCAGCAGCTGCAGAAACCCAAGTTTTTGTGGAAACCATCTGGTTCCAGACTCCTTTTTCCTGTGGTGCTGTCAAGGCCCAGAGCTCTGTCAGGAGCAGCCCAGCCCAGGCTCCTCTTCTTGCTGTCCATGCCCCTGCTGTTCCCTCAGATCTCCTGGCCCTACTGAGCCAGGTTGTTCTTCCATCTCCTCCTTTCCTCCTGCTGTGTTACCTGGCAGTGCCTTTGTCTGTTCTCCCAGGTACTGACCTTCAGAACTGCACCACATGACTTTTTCTCCACTTACTCGTAAATCACTTCCTATTCTTTTATCAGGGTTTTTTTTTTTCCCTCTCCTCTCTTTTTGCCTAGTGCAGGGCTTTATTTTGCAGCTGTCAGCAGTTACTGAACTGTGCCAATGTCACTGCCCCCGAAATCCTGCCAGCTGCTGAGATAACTTCATATATGTGTCTCTGTATATGGATTTATCTCCCCTCTTTAAGGTCCCTGGTCTCAGGTTCTTTATTTAGGAGAAATGCAGCAATTCTTGTATTATCCTGACCTACTGAACTTCTGGTTTCTTTTTGGACTTTGCTGGTTTTGTTCTTCATGAAGGAGAGGTGCTAGTTAGTAGAGACCAGGTTTGTGAACGGACTGTCCTAACAGAAAGCATTTATCTGTGCAGGTATGTGTACTCTGTGCTATCCATACTTCCTTCCTTCTGAAATTCCCAAAATAATTATGTGATTTCTTCTTTTCTCTCTGTAAAGAACATTTTCCCAGTCTCACAGGACTGAGCTTCAATCAGACCCTTTGGGCAAACTCACTTTTCTGTGATTCTTCACATTCCCTTCCAAACCAGGTTGCCCTGAAAGGAAAATAAAGGTAATTTGTGTGTCCCATTCCCTCAAGTTGATTTTCCTTTATGCTGCTTTCATCCTGTGCTGTGTGTTGGGCGCTGGAAGTGTGTAGCGTACAGTGCAATTGGGAAAGAATACAGTTTATTAAAACCCACAACAAAGCTCTGTATTTTGGGTAGGCTCAATAAATGAGCTCCCTGAAACAGGACCGAGTGTCTCAGTCCAGCCAACACTCCTTTGGAAGCTTTCTCGGCCAGAACAGCACCAGCCATGATGATGGAAAGCTTTAATGCTACAAATTTGCTGCTGGGTAGATACAGAATTACGAGGACTCTTCCTGGAGTCCCATCCTAGTAAATGATGGGATATTTGGAGTCAGTGGCAAGGGAAACAAAACTGAGGAGCAACGTGGGATTTATTCCCACAGAGCTGGGCTGATCCAACACAATTCTTGGCCACTTTTTCCCTGGGTGTAATGTGAGTGCCATGGGAACGTGAGTGCTATGGGAATGTGTGCCTGGTGGTGGGAGAGAGCAGGAGTGTCCCTGGTGAGGATAACTCATGTTAAATCAAGCTTGTCCTGTGTCTGTGTGGGCAAACAGTGTGGCCACGGGGCTTTTTTTTTTGGTGTTTTATCAATGTGATCTGGACATGCTCCTGTCTTCCCACGTTCCTTCTTCTTCCAAACCACCTGCATTTTAAGGGGTTCCTGGGTTTTGATCATTTATCATTTGATCATTGGGGTTTTTTCCGGTCTTATATTAATTCTGGGGGGTTTTTAAATCTGTCCAGTGTCTGTCTCCCAAGGTCCCAGCCCTGTCTCTCCTTGCAGATGGTTGTTGTGAGTGGGACTGTGCAAACCTACCCGAGGGTGGGGTTTGGACCAGGAACGTTCATGCCTTGAGTGCTGTTCCAACTTTTATTCTGGCAGCTGCCGTGAGAAGCGTGTGTTTTGAACATCAAGTGTTGCTGTTTGTTCTGGGGCACAATAATTCCATTTTCAAATGCAGAATGTACAAACATCCTGTGCCCTTTTTGTGACACCAAATGTCTCTTAAGAAAACACTGAAAAGGACACATCAAAGAGGGACCTTGTCATTTTTTTTCGCCCCCCATCTAAAATAAACCAGCAAACAAAACCCCTGGATAGGATGTTGGGATTAATAATATTTTTTGTTGCTTCCTTGTTGAAAAAAGGATCTGTGAACTTCAGGGTTTCTTACCTATTTATAAAGCATTTTCTGTGCCAGTGGTTTCAATGCAGTGGGTTTTAATTTGATTTATGAGTTATAGTTGAGGCAGGCTGGCTTTCCCTTCAGTTCTACATCTACCTGCATGCATGCAGTGGTGAAAAGATTAATTAAATTATGCTGCCCAGAATGATTCCCCTGGAACGTGATACCTCCAGGAATGGGATGCTCCAACCACTTTATTTAGAAACTGTCTATAAATTGCCCCCACAATTTATCGTGTCCTGCCCAGGACAATGAGATTTTTTTTTTCCTCTATTTATTGAGCTTTGGGGATATATCAGATATTTTCTGTGTTGTTCAGACCGTTGCTCTGTAGCTTCCTTCAATTTTCCTTCAATTTTCCGTTTTTTTCAGGAGTTTTTTTATCATGGCCGCTACTTTTTCGAACAAGATTCTCCCGTGACTCTGATTTAAGCTGTTTATGGCCCTGTTTTTGTCTTTCTGTGCCCTGGCTGAGCTCTCGAATTCCACAGAACGAGGCAGTCCAGCAATAAAGCTCAAAGCAGGGTTTTACCCTGCAGCGTATAATGGTGCCTCACAGCCTTCAGGCAGGCCAAAACCCCTCCGTTTTTAAATCCAAGATAATGCCTTCAAGTATTTATTCCATTCAGAGAAGGCATTGGGATCAGCACAAAATATATTTGACTTATGCCAGAGGTAGAAAATTGAGGGTTTTGCCCGGACAAAAAAGGGCGACTGCGACTCTTGAGGAGATTTAGGCCTGGAAATGGGAATATTTGGTTTTTTTTTTCCCCCAGTTGCCGACCCATTCCTTGGCAAAACTGGCTGTTTGCAACAGGCTGATGAAGAAACTAAAGCCATTTTGCCAAGCAATGGGTCGGCAACTGGGGAAAAAAATCAAGTATTCCCACGTCCAGGCCTTAATCTCCGCAAGAGTCGCAGTCGCTGTGTGTGTCTGGGCAAAAACCTCAATTTTGGACCTCTGGCGTAAACCAGATACATTTTGTGCTGATCCCAGTGTCCCGGGAGGCAGAAATTTAAGCCCCTGTGTCACCCGGGGTGGCTGGAGTTGATCGTGACCAAAATAAATATAAGGCGGTTCAAAAAAAGTCGTGGAAAAGATTGAGGGGAATCTTTTGCTTCCCTTCTTCGTGGTTTAAACATTTGTATTTTATTCAAAAGTTAAAATGGCGAACGTGGTGTAAGTTTTTTAG
The DNA here is from genome assembly GCA_013399855.1 of Oxyruncus cristatus. NCBI lineage: Eukaryota > Metazoa > Chordata > Aves > Passeriformes > Cotingidae > Oxyruncus > Oxyruncus cristatus. The sequence goes on from VXAY01007638.1 coordinate 829,994, forward strand.
GCAAAACACCTTTAATGGAAAGGAAAGCATTCCCTGGAATGCTGGGACATTAAAGATGGGATCTACCCCGAATTCCCTGTTGTATTTACAGCTCATGCCATTTTCCAGAGGAATTCTCAGAGAAATTGCACAGAAATTATTTTATTAGAGGCCTTTCAAAGTTGAAGCACAGGCCAGTCCTCTGAGAAAGAAAATTATTATGTAGTTGTGGCAATATTTGGGAAGAGCAGAACAGAGAGCGCAGATTTTTCTTGGAATTGATTTCCCTACAAAAAGTACCCGAGGTATTGTTTGAATTAATGGGTTTCTGATTTGCTTTCTAAGTGAAAATCAGATTATTTCTTGGACACCTAACTAGGAAAATATTTTTACAGCATTTTGCTTGACCCTGTATTTGTGTATTTTATTTCATTTTATTTTATTTTGTATTATTTTATTTTATACTATTTTATATTTTATTTTATATTTTATTTTATTTNTTTCATTTCATTTTATTTCATTTTATTTTTTGTTCCTAGGAGCCATAACACTGAGAAAGGCAAAGAGCTGCCCCCAGTATAAAAGCACAGGAATCAGCCGTGAAAGGCCTTTTCATCAAGTCCTCCCATATTTAACGTATCATTGCCACAAAAAACCTGGAAAATACACTTTGATGTTCGAAATGCCTCGTTATGGAAAAAATACACGAGGTTGGGTAACAGGGCCGAGGCCACGCTGGAAAGTTGGGCCCGTAAATTCGATGTTGTTAAAGGATTTCAGGAGAATAAACTGGGATGCTCTGGGAAAGGATGCCAAAAATCGGAGACTGGGAGAGGGACAGGAGTGGGAAAGCTGGGCCAAGGGCAGTGAGAAGTAAAAATAGCAGGATAAAGGTCATCCTGCAACCAAAAAATAGCCTGTAGCTCCTCATGCCCATGTGAAACTTGAACAGTGACCAAAATAACCTTCGTGGAAGAGAAATCCAAGATCTTTCCATACCAGCTCCCCCGAAATCTGCGTGTGGATGGAGGTGATGAAGGATCTCCTCTTCAGCCAGTAAAATCAGGATAAACCCAGTTTTCTCTCTCAGTTTGATTGCTGGGATTAAAGATTTCACTTTCAGGTAGTTTAATCTGCAGTTCTTTAAAAATATAATTCCTCCTGTTTGTATCCAATGGAAACTTTCATTACATAATTTTGTATTTTAATTCATTCCCCTGCTGTGCTTTCTCCCTATTTCCAAGCAGCAGAGTTTACTGCAACACTTTAGAAAAACAGACTGGAATATTATTTTGGAAGAACAGATTAGAATATTATTTTAAGTGTCAGGAAACATCAGGCATTTTATCATGATTTCCTGCAGCCATTGCTCTTGCAAATTTGATTTACCACTTGACTAAAATCCACTTTATGAAAATCCTGCACCTAAACGTAAGGGGAAAGGGGATTTATGGGCTCAGAAACTGAGATAAGGAGTTCAGAAATAGCCCTAATTACATTTTCTTGGGCTTTTTGCTTATATATTTTGTTCTGGTGAAGCCCCTTAGGTGGGAAATGAAATGAAATGTTTCCTTAAAGCAGCATTTTTGCCTCCCAAAGCCACACGTGTGTCCAGTTTAGCTCACCCCGTGAATTTCCTCTCAGATTCCCATTCTGGGGTATTCCTGGTTTTATATAGGAATATCAGTAGCTCTTCAAGGTAAAGCTCCCTCTCAGTATTTATTTTGCAGGGGATTTTCTGCTTTCTATTAATGGGGTGGATTAAAAATAGCCAAGAGTCAATCAAAAGGCCAAGCCAGGGGAACTAATCTGGTTTGGGAGCCCTGAGCTGGCACAGACACCCCGGCAGGGATCGGCACCTTGGACTGCAAGTTCCTCTCTGAGAGAAGTCCAGCTTAGTGCTCTCATCCCACCCAAATGAGCTTTTCTCCAAACACAGGGAATCAATCCATGGACTCTGTGTGGGGACTTAATCCCTGTCAGGGCGCCGGGCAGTGCCAGACCCGGGGTTTGTGGGCACCAGGAGCTGGGGGTGCTCTGAGCAGCAGCTCTGACTGCCCGGCTGTGACTTTCTGTCTCTTTGGGGAGGTGGGGAGAGGTTTTTGTCCATCACTGGAGCCCAGTGCGTGGATTTTGGACACATGGATGAGCACCCAAAGGCAGGTGTGTGTCCGTGATGACGTTCTCTGATTCCCAACGTGCCTCAAGCACCCCTAACTTCTTTTAGCCTCTTATCAAACCCATCTTTAAAGGCATCTCTTAAAATTTCCTTTTCTTTAAATAGGTTTTTTGGTGGTTGACCTTCCCTTTTGTCCCTTTTCCTCCCTTGCCGTCATTCTTTGGCTGTACCCGTGTGTTGGCTCCAAAATTGGTTTCTCGGTCTTCTCCACCCTGTTTGTCTGCCAGGTTTTTTCCCACCTCCCCCCCCCCCCCGCC
>VXAY01007638.1:832414-884855 GCA_013399855.1 Oxyruncus cristatus
TTCCTGGGTTTCCCCCCCCGTTTTTTTCGCCCGTTTTTTCCCCCCCCCCCCCCCCCCCCCAACACGTTTCCTGGTGCTATTTTATTTGTCTCTATTTAGATTAGTTTCTATCACACCCACAGCATTCCCAAATCCTGGTTTATCCTTTTTTTTTTTTGCTCAAGATTGGCATCGTTTTTTCACCCTGACTCACGACACCGGGATTCTTTCAGATGTTGTTTTCTCACTCTCCGTTCCTGTCCCGACTTCGGTCACCAAGAAACAAACCCACTCTCTGGTGGGGGAAACCACAACCCCCCCGGTTTCCTGCTCTAAACTATTTTCTCACATTTCTGTCCTGGACTGTCGAGACACTCCGAGTAACATGTTTTTCCGTTCTGCTCTCCTCCTTTTGGTTTCACCACAGTTCATCCCTTTAATGCTCAAAACAGAGTTTGCAGTGGCGTTGGCAGAGTGCTGGAAAGGCTGGAAAGGCTGGAAGTAAATCTGGGTGACAGCAGGAAGGGTGATCCAGTAGCTGGGATCATGCAGTGCCTGGAGGGAACGTGTCACCTGCGTGGGTTTAAAAGCAGCTGCTCCTTGAGATGATGTGCTGGAACAACAGGGGAAGGTTTAGCCATGGTTTAGTAATCAGGTGTAGTGAACACAGCTAAGTCAGAGATAACACCTTGGAGACATCCTTCTAAGAGTAATCCTGGGGTTTTCCTGGTCTCTGGGATAAGAGGATAAGAGGAGGACTTGCAGGAGAGGATTAAGAGTGGTGCTTCCACTGCTTCATCCTGCAGCACTGTGGGAATATCCCCAAAGCTGCCTTGCCTGGCTTGGATTTTAGCCCAGAAAGCTCTGCAAGTCAAGGTAGATTGGGAAGTCATGAGCTAAAGATCACAGCTGGTGGGGTTGCTGTGAGTGGGACTCAGCCACAATCCTTGTCTTGGACAACTGTTGTGAAACGGATGGGAAATAACAGGTGGGATGGGAATAATTCTGGGGAAAAGATCCAGGTGGAATAATTAGCAGCAGGGGGAAAAAAACAAACCAAAACAACAGAGTTCACCCATCCTCAGGGGGAAAACCCTGAAGGGCAGGGCACAGCGTCTTACCAAAGAGACCAGGTGCCAGAGGGTTTGGGGGGAAATATTAATGGCTTCAGAAAATAATAAATCAAAACCTGAGAGACAGCACAAGAAAGATGTGCTACCAGCCCTTTTTTTGCTGAGAAAATAAACTGGATCTCACCAGCTCTCAACTCTGTAACTCACAGGGAACTGAATCAGGAAAACCTGAGGAATTTTTTCCCCAAGAGGCAGGTGCTGATCCTCGTGGGTCCTTTCCAACTCAGAAGATTCTGTGAGGTTTGGGAAGGGAAGGCTCTGAGGGGAGCAGCTTGTTAGCCCCGTTCCTGTGGTTTGTAGGGAGAAGCCACCATTACATTTTGGTGTTGCTTTTGGTGCAAATCTGAGCAAATGTCGTTGCTCTCCCGAGATGCGCCGTGAACCGGAGTGCTGGAATGTTGGGATCCTAAAAGTGATGCTGTGGAGGAAAGGAAGCACCACTGTTCCTGAGCACTTCTCCAGCCATGCCCCAGCAGAAGGTTTGGGTGCCTGTCCCTGGGATGGGTGGGTTGGAGCACAGTCCATCTCCCAGGGCACTGCCAGCACTGGCTGTTCACCAGCAACCTCCCCAGGGAATGAAAGCCCCCAGAAACCTCTGTGATATCTTGTGTTTCTCCGAATGTCCAATCCGTTTTTCTTTAGGGACGTTGGCTCGAGTTCGCTCCGATTTCTGTTTAAAAACCCCTGGAAAGTAAAAGGTTGAATATTTTCGGGAACGCTTCCAAAACATTAAGCCCTGCTGCATAAGTTGCTTTGCTCCGTGCTCCTGATAAAAGGTGTGTGCTTTTTGTTGTCTCGGGGCTCGCCGTGAAATCTGAAAAACTCCAGGCTGTGTCACTTCAATATACAAACACTCCAAGCAATACAAAAGCCTTAAAATCAAAGCTGTGCTCTTATCTCTGCAGACCAGGAGCTTTTTCAAGGAGGTTCTAATGCCGAAGCAGAATGACTTCCAGTTGCTTCTTTGAAGTTTTTGGAGTGTGCTATCATGGACGTTTAATCCGTGCTGTGGCTGCTCTTAGAAATAGGGAAGAAATTGCAAAGGGAAGCAGGAAGGGGAAGGAGCTGCTTGAACATTTATTTAATCAGCCTCACTTGATGGAGGTGGGTGGTCCTGGCCCTGTGAGAGGAGCCCTGGGCACGGCTGTCACTTGGAGCGTGGTGCTGCTGGAGTGTCCCAGGATGGGTGTAGTACAGCCTGCTGATGTGTGGAGATAGAAAAAGTACTAAAGGCTGACTACAACACGCTCTTTGATGTTATCAGAGACCCAGAGTGTGTGTGTGTGGGTGAGGGCTCAGCTCGTGACAGGGCTCTGCTTATTCCTGTCTGTAAATCAGCGCATCCTGAATTTCATTTTCTCCCCTCGGCTGAATAATTCCCTGCTCAGCCCCCCCATCCTCCATCCATTCAATGGCTGGAAAAGCTACTTGACCTTCTCCCTTGTTAATTTAACAACCCTTGTCCTAAGGAGCTAGAGAAACAAAATCACTGTGTACCACCTTATTTAATTAAATTGTGTTTCAGGAAAATGTCCTTTAAATGGTCACTTACATTTCCCTGGCACTGAATCACAGATTCAGTGAGGCTGGAAAAGACCTCCGAGATCATCAAGTCCAACTTTTGACCGACCACCACCTTGTCGACCAGACCAGAGCTCCAGGTGCCACACCCAGTCACTCCTTGAACGAAATTGGTTTCATCTTCCCTTTTTCTGACTTCATTCCCCTTCTCTCACTCTTCTCCCTTTGGTTAGTATCTCCATTCTTTTTTCCTGCATCTGTCTCTTTCCTCCTCATTTTCCCACCTTTTTGGTGGGATCTGGCTGGTCAGGCAGGCCCCTCAGGGAGGTGAGCAGGAACAAAGCATTACCTGCTCCCCGTGTGCTTTCGGGCTCAATAACCAGAGGTGTGCTGATCACACAGGCAGGACAAATTCTGGGTTTAGTCTTTGACATGTGCATTTTTAGAGGGAAGAAGGAATGACACCCGGGCACTGGTGTTTATCCTGACTGGGGCCTGATGGATGCCTCTCCTTCTCTCAAGGGTACAGCTCTCAGTGTTTGTGTAGTGAAATGGCCCCAGAAAAAGAAAACACTTCGGAAACTATTTATGGATTCGACTCGGCTGCTTTTTATATCTAATGAAGTCCCTGTCTTCAAGTCTGTGCCATTTAATTAAGTGGTTTATCTAATTACTCCTTGACATTAATTCTGTCCACTCTGGAAGGTTTGTCTTTTCTTACTGAAGAAGGTATTTCCAGGTCCTTCAGCCTGGGAGATGAAACACCCCACAGAAACAGAGAATCCCAAGGCAAGGACACTTCCTGGAGCAGGATGAGCTGAGCTGGGTGGGGTAAGATCCTGCCAAGGCCATTCTTTTTCTCCTCAGTTTTTGATGTACCAAGGAATTCCCTGATGCCTCCTCTTCTTAGGAAGAGGAGCTGTCATCCAGTCGGTGTCAGTACAGCATCTCTAAAGCCCCTCTTGCTCCAGGGCCTTCTCCACATCCTCACCTCTTGGACCTGTTGCTCCTCAGAGGGAAAGTTTCCATCTCTGGGGAAAGCCTTTGGGGTTTTTTTTGCTGACTGTTTTCTCTTGTTGTTGTTGTTGTTGTTTTCTTAAACCCTCAGTTGTTCTCTTGACTCTCAAATTCCAGCTGTGACAACTGGACACAGTTTTCCCCCAACAACTGCACAATAACTTTACCACAGTGAGTCATTATTACCCCACTATTTACACGTCGGGTTTCCAGTCGCCTTTTTAAACACTCTGTTGTCCCATAATCTTATGTTTCAGCTGCTTATCACCCACATGATCACAAAGTCTGGCAGGCAGGAGAAATCTCTTTTCCTGGCAGGCTGGTCTTACAGTAGCACACGGAGAGGAGACAAAAGTTTGCTTTATTCCTGCATGCTGTTGGATTAGTTTGACATGAACTGGGAATGCGGCGCTTTCCTCGCTGGCTCCAGCTCATTATTTGTGACATGGGTCAATACAGTGGCCTTTTCAGAGCCAGAGAGAGGAGAGGACCTAAGCAAAAGAGCCATAATTACCTTTAAATAGAGCTCAGCGAGTCCCAGAGTTGTTCTCCTCACAGATTTTAATACATCGCCGAAGGAAAATGTCATCGGACACGCCCGGAGATGAATCAGGGCAAGGGCTCCATTTTCCTTATTAACTGGTGGTGTGCAGGGTTTGCTCAGCTTTGGAAGAGGCAACCTCTGGTGAATCCACCTGGAACAGATCCCAGTTGTGTGTCCATGCAGGGATCCCTCACTGGGAGCTGCTGGGATTAACCCCGAGGCTCTGCAGCTTCACAGACTTTCCTTCTCTCACCCAGGGGGTTTATCCTGGTCTTATCTCCTTCTCCCCACTGGATGTAACACGGGGCTAATTAGTAACAGAGTTTCTTAATACAGATTGTCTTTTTAAGGTCTCTCCTAAGAGAAACTTAAACAGGAGCTTAACAATTGTTTCCAGCATTAGATTTAACCCATTTAGTAAAGGCCTTATCAGGACAGGACTTGGCTCCGGGGTTAAAGCTCCTGCTCCAGCTTTGCTGGTTCTCTCAGGTGAGGATGTGCAGGTGATTGGTGGCTGAGGAAGGCAAAATAACAACGTTTTGGACACTGACGCTCAGCCAATATTTCAAAATTCCTCTCCATTTTCTACTTGCAAAGCTTTGGAGTCATCCTGGATGAAATTACAGAAATGCTTCGTTTCGGAGCGGGAGAAGGAGGGATGGGAGACAGGTTTGTGAACAGATGGCTGAATACTGGTGGAATTCTGAGTGAAAACAGAGTCGTTTTGGTCTCCTGTGTAGCAAAGCCAGGCTGAATCTTCCTAGTTTTTGTGATGATTTCTGCTTGGCAGAAAGTGATGTCTCTAAATCAGGAGAGACCATTTAGACTAAAATATTCCACTCCGCTCTGTGCTTGGAGGGAGAGAACAATGGCAGAGAAAGATGAATGCTCCTTGCTATTTAATTGAGTCTAATAGGCTATAAATACATTTTTTTTCCCTCGACCGCAGAGTGAAAGGCTTCTGGTAAAACTGGTTTTTCTCTCAAAAAAAAAAAAAAAAAAAAAAAAAAAAAGCTATTTGCAAAAGCTTCTGCACAAAAACACCTGTAGAAATCCCCTGGAGCAGTTTTAAGGCATTTTAATTCCTGATAAAAGCTTTCAGTGCAGGGTCTGCGTTGATTCCAGGTTACAGTCACCCAGTTTTAAATGCCGTTTCAAGTTGCAGTTGTTTTGCAAACCTCATTTTTTTTTCCCCTCTGCATTGAAGTTGGTGAGCTCAGGGAAAGACAAAATGCAGTATTTTGCTGTATCAGGAAGGAGAGCAAAACGAGCACTTCAACACCCGCGACAAGTTGGTTGGTTGATGACATTTCGACCATTATTTTCTGGGTTATTGCTCCTTCTCTCGCTTCTGCTTGTTGATGCCAGTATAAAAAATGATCCCCCTTTGGTTAGATTTGATTTCAGTGATAAAAGAAGATGTCTCAGTTCGTCCTGGTCGGGTGAAATGTTTCTGGCAGGCCTTGAGCAAGTGCAGTCTCCCTGCTGTAGAGCTCTGTAACATTTATATTTAGTAAATAAATTGGAATTTGGCACCTAGCTTTTCCTGCACTGTTAACTGGTAAGGGGCAAGTCTTTCCATGCATTTTAAAGCCTTTCCTATATATATCCTATTTTATTATCCAACTCATCTGTGTTAATATTTACAACCAGTTAGCATAAAAATCGGGTGAAATCTTGGCATACCTTTTTTTTTTTTTTAATTGTACTTCAGTCAAACATATTTTGCTTTGTTCCATCAGCTAAGTCGTGCCCTTTGGTGAATGAAAACATTAGTCTCGTATCCCAGATATTAATGTCCTTTACCTGTGGCCGTGTGGATGTGGAAATCAGAATTCTTTTGTGTCTGTGCTTGTGCATCTTCCAGGATTTAGGAAATCCATCACCTTTACACTCAGCTTCAGGTTCCTGCCTGTTTAAACTAACGGGCAGGTTCTAAAAGTGCTTGTCTGTGGCTAATTCTCAGTTTAATTTCCCCACTACTCTTAATTCTTCTCCTGAGAAGGACATGGGTGATAATTGCCTTCCCAGCACAATGAAAATTCAGAGGTTTTGTCACTGCTTTTCCTTTCATGAGGGGAATAACTCCTTTGACTCTCATTGTTCTTAATGTGCTCGCTAAATATTTTTGGGTGAATCTGTGCAGTCGTCGAAACAACTGGGACAAATATTCCATTGGATTCCCTGGGAATACTTGTTCAGAGAGGGGCTGAGGCTGGAGGTGCCTCTGAGGACCACCCAGTCCAGGCATTGCTGGAGAAGGGACAAATGGAGCAGGTTCATCCAGAACAGTCCAGCTGGGCTTTGATGTCTCCAAGGATGGAGACTCCACAGCCTCAGTGCTTGGCCGTGAAAAAAGAGCTTTTATTCAGGTTCCAGTGGAATTCCCTGTATTTCAGCTTGTGCCCATTCAGAAGGATCATAAGTTATCATGAGGAGGATGGATGAACTCTTCTGGGTTTTTTCCCTGCTGCTGATTATTCCATCTGGATTTTTTTCCACAGAACGATTCCCACTCCACCTGTTATTTTCCATGGGTCTCGTAACAGTTGTCCAAGGCAAGGATGGTGGTTGAGTCCCACTCAGAAAAACCTGTAATTTTGAGCTGAAAACTTCCCAATCTGCCTTGACTTCCAGAGCTTTCTGGGCTAAAACCCAAGCCAGACAAACAGAAATTGCTGAAGTCGGTGAACATCCTGGTCCTTGTGGGGATGTGACTTAAAATGTCATCAGAGGTTGGAGAAGTGATAAAAAAATGATGTTCGATTAATGATCCAGAGGGATTTGACTCATTTGTTGGGTGATCACATGAAATTCAGCGTAATCAACCACAAGTGTGTATATCCAACATTGCACAGGTCCCAGAGGAATATTTAGGGGCTCCATGAGCTGCCCAGGAGATCCCAAGGCAGTGGTGAGCCAGGGAGCACAAGGCACAGGGTTAATAAAAATAAGGAAGTCGTTTTGGTGTTAATAAGTTTTCCTCCCTCTCCGGGGTGGGTTTCCTTGCTGTGATGATTCCCCCCTTAAAGAACAAAGCTGGGAAATAAGAGTGTTCCAAGGAGAACCGCATGAATGGCAGAAAAGATGAAAAAGGGTGCAGGAAAATGTGACAGGTATTAATGTGCCATTCAAGGAGTTCCAGCTGTTGAGTTCATCAATGGGAAGATAATGGGGTGATCTGAGCCATTTGCATGTATTTACATGAGAAAGGGGAATGTAGGTGAGCAGACACTTGACTTGATTCAGTGGCTGAAAGTCACAGATAACAGAGGATTCAGATTGGAAATAACGTGAACAGTTTTCTGGGGAATGTGAATTTATCCTCTCCCAGCAAAGATAATTAACTTCCAAGGGCTGTGAAAGATTCTGTCTGTGAATATTTTCGTATTTTTCAAAATGAGTTATTCCTTCAGAGGACGAGACGGGGAAGTGCCGTGGTCCTGATTCAAGATGCCAGGCAAGGTAATTAGAGTGATGCCCCTTGCCTTGATACAATTAATCTCTTCATTAGACATCCAGATTCCAGAATATTCCTTGCAGCTCGGCCAAGTGCGGTGAAGAGGAATCGATCTTGGTGCTTTGTCTTTCCTCATCTGTGGCACTGCTTGGAGCGTGTCTTTGTTCAGTTTAATTAATTAATTAAAATCGGGGTTATTTTAATTAATTAATTAAAAATAATTAATTGTTTTAATTAATTCATTAAAATATGGGTTTAAGGGCATGACTCGTACAAGTACTTCACTGACCACGCCCTCGTGGGAAGAATGGAAGATAGTTGGATTTGTATTTATCGTCCCCTGGTCTCCTCCTTGTCCTTCCCATCCCGGATGGAGCTCCCTTCCAGCCCTCCCGGCTGTGCTCCTGCCATGCCACGCATCCCAACGTGACTGATGGGGGGAGGGAGAACAGAACGTGTCGTTTTCCCATCACAGATCCCGGTGACTCCCTCGCTCCCCGTTCGAGGACACTTCAAGGATCCCGTTTCGGAAGTGAGCGACAAGGGCTGCTTTCAGGGCACCAACTAAAACGCGGAGTTTCAAGCCATAAATGGCCACATCTGTATTTGCAGCCGCTGTGGTTGGATGTGGTTATCTGGATCTCTTGTAGCCAGGAATCCACGTGCAGGCTGGGTCAGGGCAGAGCCAGCTCTCCGTGCTCGGGGAGTGACGCTGGAGCAAAGCTCCCACCTTTCCTTCCCGTTTCATGGACCCCAGTTCTCACTGGGCTGTTCATTATTTTCCACAGTTGAAGCAGCTGTGGATTACTGTAATTATGGATTTCATACATCTCTGGCAATCCAGCGTGAATGTTAATTTGAACTTTCGACACCCCCTTGGAATCAGGTTAATTTTCTCATGATTATATAGTGTCTGATTAAGTGAAGATGTTTGTCAGGCTAATATTTTTCCTGCTATGGAAATAATTGTGCATGGACTGCAAAATAATAGTGGTGTTTTCAGTGTTCGGTGCCACTGAAAATCCTGGGAGAGGATCTCCGAGTTCCTCAAACATTTTCAGCTAATGAATTGATTTTAAATTGTGAGTTTGGCTTTCCCCTAGTTCAATAGTATTGAACTGAATGGTAATTGTGGAGAGGAAAAAAAAAAAAAAAAAAAAGGACATTAATAATAGAAATAATAGTCTAAATGTACCAGACTTTTGTGCTAGAGGAAAACTCTACTTGTGGTTTCTGTTGGCATCTTTGTCCTTTAAATAGTTCTTTGCTTTAGAGGGCAAACTGTTTGTCCTGGTGCCATTTGTAGATCTTGCATTATCCTCTTGAGAGCAGATTATGTTTTGCTCTCATATGTTTTCCCTTTGAATAACTATTCATAGCTCCATGTCCTTATTCCAAGAGGTTTGGCTCAGCAAAATCCCACTGACTTCAGGGCAGTTATTCATGTTCCTGCTGCTGAAGGCCAGGCAGCTGATCCCAAATACGAGCGTGGGATGGGAGAGCCGGGGCTGAGGAATGGGAATTTCTCCGAAGTCAGTGGGGCTGGAAGCAGAATTTTGGTGTCTAATTCCATCATCACCAGCTTTTCCTGCTTTGTCTGCCGTGAGCTGAGCTCTCAGGGAGGCAGGAACACAAAGAATATTCTTTAATCTTTTCCAGAATGCCAAGAAACAACTCCTGGAACGACATTAAATGGGAACAAATCCTCACCGTGTTTGAGGACAACATGGCTGGGCATGGAATGTGCTCCCAAAGTTGTCCTGGTTCACCCCTGGAAACAGGGACATCTCTACCAGACTGAAGTGGGTCATGGAGAGATGGACTTCAAAGTCTTTTATTTAGTCTGGGATGTGATTTCTTTAATCTAAAAATCTCAATTTACGTATATTTATATGTGTAAATATGTGTATGTCTGTACTTCCTGGAAATGACCATGAAAGCCTTATAGCATTGCTACAAAAAAAAAAAAAAATCATTAATGGACTTTCTGGAATGTATTTCTTTTCCACAGCCTTATCATTCCATGGTTTTTACTATCCTATTGGGAGACACCTAATAAGTTAAGTGCCCTGTTCTCAGAATAATGAATTGGGTGGGTGCATCTGGGCTTTTTTTTTCTTTTTCTTTTTTTTTTTTTTTAAGATGCAAGTCCAAAAACCTGTATATAGAGGGATTTTTGCTCAGGAGTGAAAACGTGGAATGTGAAATTCCAAAGGGGATCATCATCTATTTCAAACAGCACCTCCAGCTGGAATCTTTTCCACGAGTGTTGGATGGTGACAGTGAGAGTCTTCCATGCCCCAGGAGCACCCAACAGTGTTGGAGATGCATCCTCACCCTAGAAGATTTGTAATCCAAGTGGGATTCAGCATCCTGATTTCCACGGGAGGCTGTTCCTCAGGATCCCCTAAGGCTTAGGAGAACAGAGGGAAGCTTTGTCCGTGCTCAGGGTGTGACCAGTGGTCCTGAGGCTTTGCAGCTCAAGGGGTTTTGCTGGAATGAGCACAGGAATATTTGCTCCCCAGGCTGCAGTGGATGGGAATGGAATCAGCAGATCTGACACCCCAGGGTGTTTGTTCCCTGTGCCTTACAAAATGCTGTGTGGAGAAATCCCTTGATCTGATATCCTGGTTTTTAGGCATCAGAGTTCACCTGGCTGCTCTGGGATTCTGCTTCTCTCCCTTTATACCATTTTAAAAGGAGCCCCAACATTTGCCCTTCCCCAGCGGAGTCTCAGCATCCCCTGGGAATTCTCAAAGGCAGAGGTCCTTAAAGACGTTGTTTCCACCCATTACCTGCGTATTCCTGAGTGGATTTGAGCTGCCCCAGCCAGCTGGAAAATATCTCATCTTTAGGAGCACTTCCCAACGTGTTCCTCCCCTGTTCTGCCTGAGGATTTGGGTTTTTTGCCTCTGATTTAGCTGCCAGTTGAACCCAGCAAGGAGGGGGGAAGGTGAGTAGTACATTAAATACTTGAGCTTTCCTGGCCTCACCTGTCAATAATTCTTGTAGTCAGCAGTGCAAATCCCTGGATTTGTCCTTATTACACGTGGATTTGTAGAACCCTTTCTCGCTGCCTTTCCCAGCTCCGGGTCATTTTCCTCTTCAGTCTCCAGTTGTTTCTCAGTGTCTGTTATTCTTTTATACTTGGGTGCTGTTCTGCCTGTGTTTGTGTGTCCTTGACTTGGAGATGACTTAGCCAGGTTAATTCCAGGGTTTTATGCACCGGGATAGTTTTCATTCAGATCATTTCTCTGAGGTTTGCTCCCTGTATCTTCTTCTCTCCTTGGCCTTGCAGCTGTTGGACCTTTTGTACTGTCAAGCCTCAGAATTGTCCTTCCTTTGAAGTCTTTTGTCTTTGTTGTGTAGTTTTCTCCCTGAAGAATTAATCTCCACCTGCAAACAAGTTGTCTTCTGACTTCCTTATCTTAGGGGGCTTCTCAGTGCTGGAACATTCCACACCCAGACTGGTTTTTGGTGTCCTCTGAGATACATAACCAGTAATATCTAAAACTCAGGAGACATCTTTTTGACATGGTTCCTATTTATAAAATCCTGGAGTGGGTCGGGTTGGAAAGGACCTTAAAGCCCACCCCTGCCATGGGCAGGGACACCTTCCACTAGATCAGGTTGCTCCAAGTCCTCTCCAGCCTGGCCTTGGATCGTCTTCCAGGGATGGGGCATCGTCACCTCTGAGGGAGGAAACTTGTAGTGACCCGCATGTCTCTGGAGGGAAAGGAAACCAGTGGAAAACAGAGGGAGTGAGATGTGACAGAGGGATCTTGGCACGGGAGCAACACCACAACGCCACACTCCAAACTGGATCCCCTATTTCCCCTGCTCCCGGAGTCTTTGCAGTAGCTGGGCAGGGAGAATTAATTGTCTCAAGAACATTCGGATCATGAATTTGTGGGGTCCCTCCTCCCCCTGTGACTCCCGGGAGTCGGTGCCGAGCGTGGGTCTGAGGCAGTACGGTCTGCCCTCCTCCCACGGGAACTGTGTGATGGTGAGTGGCGGCTGTTCCGGCTCCTTTGGTCCCTCAGGGCTTTCCATGCCCGTGTTCTGCTCTGCCCATGGCCTTTGTTGGCCACGGTTGCTCTTCACGGGGCCGTGGAGCCGCTTAACCCTCGTCGTCCTAATTAACACAGTTTGTCACGGAGCGCCCGGGTCGCTCCTGGAATGTTCCCACTTGTGCCCACGGAGGGAATCCCTTCCGTGTGCGAGCATTTGTGTGGAGAACCGTGTCATTTGGGATGTTCTGCCTCCCTCCTCCTGCTCCCTGCCACGGGCTGAACAGCATTCCCAGGGCTTTGCCTCTTGGAGAGGGTCTTCCCTTTTCCACTGGCGCTTACCAGCCAATAGCACCATTTGATGAGACCTGTTTGAGTGTTCCAAGGGTCAAAACCATGGAGGATTTGGTGGAATTTGAATTTTAAAGGTCAGGTGGGTTGGGGAAGTCAGGCTATGGGAGGTGGTGAGCCCGTGGAATGTGATGAGGATGAGGATGAGGAAGGATGCAGCTGTCCCTGCTGGATATGGTGGGTTCCCACCCACCAAAAACTCTACTGCACGTTGGAAACCCTTCCGAAATTCCCCCAAATAAGTGTGTGAGGAGATGCTTTGTCAAGCCACCCCCTGACTTTCGAAGTAGCTTCATAAAGAACCCCTTAATTAACCATTTTAGACCTTTCCTTCCCCACGCACAAAGTGGCTCCCAGAAGGATCCACTTCAGAAAAGCAGAACAAATTCCAGCCTGTGCTTGGCATAATTTATACAAGGAAAATTTGCTTTGAATAAGGATTTCTCAGCAGTTAAAAAACGTGGGCAGATTTGGGGGTGACAGAAGGACACTGGCTGTGTTTGGGGCTCAGGTTGCTGCAGAACGAGGGATTTCAGCGATTCCTGATGGGATTTTTATCAGGGTTGTTTTTTTTTAGTGAACAGAGTAAAATGTGAATTTTTTTCTTTTTTTTTTTTTTTTGTGAATAAGCTCTTCACGTGTATTTCATTGTATGTAGGTATTTGAAAATAGATTCTCTATATATGAAATATTAATTTTCCATGGTAGGACAAAATACTCTGAAGTCAATTAAGGTATTAAAGCCAATCCTTTATTTAATTTGGAGGAGGGTGTTTCAGACTGAAAGCAGATTCATGGGGGATGGTGGAGTTTCAATTTTATGAAAGAAGTGGCTACAGCTCCGAGTTGTTCTCCCATAGGGATGAGGCAGAATGACCAATAAATCTAATCCCTGAGCTCAGGTGTTTTCCAGGAGCAGCTGCATTTGTAATTCCTTCCTGTAAGAGGGACCGTGCAGAGGAAAAGAGGATAAAGCTGGTCTGGGGCTTCAAAAATAGGTTTCTCACCTTGATTTCTACCTGTGACAGGAAGCCATAGATTAATGAAAATAGATTTTGGGACTGCAGGGGGACCTCAGCACTGGCTGGAGGAGGAGCAGCATCCCAACAAATGGGTCTGCACCAAAATCCACGAGGGAGGGCACACGGAGGGAGTTTCTGCTCTGGTCAGAGGTTGAGTCTCGTGGTCTGTGGGATGAGATGGAGAGCCTGGAATTGGGGGAAGTTGTCCTTTATTAGATCTTGGGTTTAGTCTTTCTTTTTTAAATGGTTTAATTTTCATTCCCCTGGCACTGTTGGCTTCTCGGTCTCTTTAAAACCAAGATCACAGAATCCCAGAATGGTTTGGGTTGGAAGGGACCTTAAAGCTCATCTCATTCCAACCCCCTGCCAGGGGCAGGGACAGCTCCCACTGTTCCAGGTTGCTCCAAGCCCTGTCAAACCTGGCCTTGGGCACTTCCAGGGATGGAGAGTCCACAACTCTCTGGGCAACTGGATGAACACCTGCACTCGCCCCCTCACATTATTTCTTTTTTAATATCCAGTTACTTTTAAAAACTGAGATAAAATGGCTTTTGCCCTGAGTAGGATGTGGCCCAATCCATCTGGTCCCTGCAGTGCGGCTGGAATGGGATTACTCCCACTGGGCTGATCCTCTTTCCTGCTCCAAAGGGAGAGGAGTTCAAATCTTTGCAGTTTAAATCTTTAATGAACATCTCCACACAACGATAAAGGCCATGGGCTAAGCAAGTGTTGGGTTTTGCTTCTCACTGAGGGGGGAAAGCCCCCACCTGTGAGATCACACTTGGAATAGGTGTCATCCCCATGGAAAAACTTGATGATGGTCCTGATGGTTTTCCCATCTGTCTCCTGGTTTCCACTTCCCAAGATCTTTGGGACAGGATGGGTGTTTTTCCTTCCACGTTTGCAGCCTGTATTGTACCAGTGTTCACTCAGTGGCACAAGATGCGTGTCAGAAAATGAATGTGCTTCAATTCTGCTTTTGATTCTGCTTTAGAATTCCTAAATTATCCCTTAGGGAGAGCACAAAAATTCCCCCCCCCCACCAAGAGTCAAACCTCTTCTCAAAGATGACACACAAATGCCTGAGCTTTTTTAGCTGGGCCAAATTAATCCGTGTCCAATGTATCCTTTGGCCTTCCCAGGGAAGAAAACAACTATAAAAATGTACCATTACTTATGCTGGGCTCAGGTGGAGAGTTCCCTTAGTTTTCCCAGAATAATTCCCTTGGTCTCACAGGGCTCAGCGTGCAGAAACATGGAACACAACTTCAGGGATATTTTAAGGTTGCAATTTAATCGGTGATTGACTTTGGAAAACTAAGTATAACCCCAGGAAGAGCCTGTTGGAGAGCAGAGGTAACTTCTGGTCAGTCCCAGGCCTGGAATAAAACAACCTTGCTATAATTTGTTTTCCTCTTTTGTCTCGAGATTGGCAGGAAAGCTGGAGCAGGGAGCAGCCTCCCTTGCTGCATCCTGCTTTTCCAGCTCCAAACCCAACTGAAACCCGTGCCAGAAGGAGGGAATTGCTATCCCCTCTTACAGTGGGAGTTTGATACTCACAGGAGAGGGCTGGCAGTGCTGAAAAGCAGGAAGCCAGGGTGTGTTGGGGTCTCTCAGAGCCCAATTCCAGAGGGATGGAACGGGCACCTCTCCGGGGGCAGATGCTCTCATTGGTTACTACCACGTTACTACGTTGTTACACCGGGCCCTGTAACATCAGTGCAACCATGCCACCTTGTGTCAGCTGCTGTCTCCTCGTGGCCTCCCGCAGTCGGAGAAAGAAATTCCCCCAGTTTTCTGTGTGTGGATGCACCTGGTGCTTTAAAATTTGGAATAAAGATGTTGGATTTCGTGGGTTTATTTTCCAAATGCATCCGTGATGAAGTCGAGGTGTTGGGGGTGGGGGTGAGGACTGTGGGTAGCTCTGGACTGCCCCAAACTCCCTGCTGAAGGGTGGGCTGTGCCCAAGTTCGGGGGAATTTGGTCCGTTATGTCCCTGACTCTAATTAATAAATAGGAATTAATTAAAGCTTTGCCTCTTCGCTCCCCAGTCGGCAGCAGAGTACGTGAAGTCCCGCCTGCCCGAGGTCCTGAAGCAGCACCTTCAAGACTATGAGAAGGACAAGGAGAACAGTGTCCTGTCCTACCAGACCATCCTGGAGCAGCAGATCCTGTCCATTGACCGGGAAATGCTGGAAAAGCTGACAGTGTCCTACGACGAAGCAGGTAGGGCTGTGTCTCTTTTGCAGTTGCATCTTCCTGCAAAGAAAAAGCTGCTCAGCTCAGTCTCTCTCCGAACGCCTCGTGCTGGAAGGTTGAACTTTGTCCTCACACGTGCGAGGTGGCTCAGTGAAATATTTCTTTCCCCTCAAGCTGAGGTAGAAAATGTTCCCCCTGAGTGATGGAATGTCAACCAAGTGAGAGGACACTTCTTCTTCTCCCAGCGCTTTGTCCTCTGTGCACTGCTGGTGATTGATCTGCCTGTGCCTCCTTATTGTCCCTGCAAGTGGTGCCACCTGCTTTTTGCTCTTTTCTCCTTCACAACTAACTTCTTTCTGGGCTTTCCCAGCTCAGAGTGTGCAGGCTGTGCTCCCACAATCTGATTTTAAATGTCCATGATGCACGTGGACAGTAAAACCCAGGTAATTTGTGTGGTTTGGAGGCATTTGAACAGTGCAGTTACAGGGGTTTTCAGCTTTGAAAATTACTTTTTGCTAGCATTTTGTTCTCTAGTGGGTAGAAATGTCTTCCAGCTTTTAGATCCTTCAGAGTTGTCCTGATGCATGGACTCCTTTACAGTCACAAGGAAAAGACACACTCCTGATGTTTTTCGCTGATTTTCCAAAACAGCCCCCAATAAATGCTGTTTGCCCTGGATTTTACCAAGTCTCTCAGTGTTTAAACAGGTTACTAACTTGCAACCTTGTAAAGGAAGAATCAAGCAGAAAGAGCAGTTCATGGTTTTCCTGCTGAATTAATATTCCTGGCAAGGAGTTGGACGGGAGGTGTGTGTGGAGATCTGAAAGATGCTGCTCTTTGTTCTCCACTCACCGTCTCCTTTCCTCCACAGCCCCACCCACCACCAGCCTCGGGCAGCCTCATAGTACAAAAAGAGGGTTTATACTCAGCATGTCCCCATTTTGGGCTTCTTTCCCGGTGGCACTTCCTTGCTCTGTGCCTCCCCTGGTGCCCCTGGGGAACTGTGCTGAGCTCAGCTCCGGGTTTCCCTTCCAGCTGCTTTAGGCAGAAGCCTGGAACTCATAGCTGGGGTTTTCACCCTGATTGGATGGTTTTTCACTCCGTTTAGATGGTTTTTCACCCTGCTTAGATGGTTTTTGCAGACACTGCCCTGCGGAGCCCTCTGGGTTGGTTACAGCACCCTGATAAAGTTGCCACCATCCGAGTCCCTCGTCACTCCCAGCTCTGGCAAACCCAGCCCTGCCAAGCTGCTGGTACTTTATTCTGTGATTCCTACTCACACTGCAGTGCCCTGAAGTGCTTGAGACACTTCAACTACTTATCAGCTTTGTTCAGGCTCCTCCTCAGCCTCCCCCTGGCCAGCAGTGAGATTCTCTCCGAGCTCCTTTGATCTCGAGGGCGCTCGAGCAGCTCAAAATGCCATTTGCAGACGGAGCATTCCGGGGGCTCCCGGGGCTGGGAGCTTTGCTGGGAGTCAAGTAATTACAAAGCTCTGTCACTTTATCGATGGTATCCCCTCATTAGCCCAAGAAATAAGGCTGGTGCTCCCAACTCCTGTGATCTGAGATGCTCTCGAGCCCCGGGTGCTGCCTTTTGCAAACGCGAGGAGCTCGGAGTCACACGAGTTCCCAAAGGACAAGAGTTAAAATAAGGGTGCAGAATATTTCCCTAATCACATATGGCCTGTTTTTAATGAGGCATAAAAAAAGATCAGCTTCCAAAGTTGCTGCTTTCTGTTGCTCCTCTTTATCTCTTCTCACGTGGAATTTCCCACTCCGATGAGCCGTGTGAATCTTGTTCCCTGGTTTGGTCGCTCCAGCTCTCCAGGATATTTTGATGGATGGAATTTTGTTAGGAAGGAGAAAATGCAGTGGAGGAAACCACTGACTCCTGTCTGGAGGAAAAAAAGCTTTTTTCCTTTACAAAAAACTACGTGTTTTTACGGCGAAAACGAAGATTAAAACTGCTTGAAACCCATATTTGGGGATTTCTGTCACGCCATAAAGCAATCCTGTGCAAATGAGAAGCCACAGAAATAACTGGTTTAGGGAAGTCCCAGCATTTACACACATTCAGAAGGGAGAGACAGCAGAGCTGTAAATAAAAACCCCAAATTTCAGCTTCCCAGTCAGGTGGGGACACCTCTGGAGATGGAAACAGGGTGAGGGAGAGCCCTCTCATCATCCTAATCATGGCACTTGTTTACTAGAAAGGCAGAAATGGTGCTCCCTGCTCTTGAAATAAGATGTGATTGTGAGCAAGGCACAGAAAATGGGCAGTTAAATAGAACTGAGCAGCTGTGGGTGATCCCAGGTGCTCCAACCACTCGGCTCTTGGTGGTGGCATTTTCCTTTCCTTGGCCTTTTTCCACACCAAAATCAGCTCAGTGAGAAACTCGAGCTGCTGGGGGGACATGAGAAATGGAAGAAACAGTCTTTCCAAATCCAAATCGGGAAAATAAAGGGACGGTGATGAAAGGGAATTAGGTGAGGGATCAACCAAACCCACCCTGGAGTGTGCTGTCAAGGGTTTAATTTCTGTAATCACGTGGAATTCTGCCACGTGTCAGCCGGGGGAACTGGAAAGGGAGATGTTTGAGGTGACCCAAGGATCAGCAGCTGCATGTACAGGAGCGCTTCCACACCTTTCCCATCCAGGAAAGCTTTCCCATCCCTCTTGGAAGGGCCATTTTCCAGGAGTTTGCACCCCCAGCTCACTCCGTTCTCCCAGGGGTGTCTCCCAAAGTGGGTAGAATCCAGTTGCACCCGTTTGCCCAGAATCAAACAGAACTGCTCTAAAATGCCTGGGGCTTTGGCACAACTTTGCAGGTTGATTTGGCCTTTCTGACAAGATTCAATATTAATGAAACTCAGCTTCCGTGGGCTCAACATCCCAGTGCCTCTTTGGGAATCTTTCCCTTTAGGAAATCAATCCCTGGGAGCAGCCAAATAAAACGAACCCGTCTGAAAAGAGTCGATGCTGGCAAGATTCGAGGTTTGACTGAGGAAGCTTTATAAAATGCAAGGAGGCCAGAAGTGACAGATGGATACAAATCCTCTCATAATCTTTAAATCCCTTAGTTTAAAAAGTGGCATTCTTGACTGAGGCCGAGGTAATTTGGCGCAGGAATATTTTCTCCCGACGAAGCTTTGTTGGCTCGTTAATCCTATCCCTTTGATTTACGGCATCTTCCAAATGTCTGGGCCAGGGGAAACGCAAAGTTTGGGTATTTCAAGGCATTTTGGAACTTAACAGGGAGCTCAAACCCGCTGGGAGATTCCAGAGGTGGTTTTGTCCTGTAAGCGATCGGTTTTTTCCGGAATGGATGGTCCCTCTCCCCCCAGGAGTCCTGCAGAAATTGAGTTTCATTACTGCCCGACAAAAGAGATGAATTTCGGTTTTCCCTGCTGTCAGGCAGTCAGGGAAGATATAGATATTTAGGAGCTGCATCCAGAGCCAGGTGTCAGCCCAAAAATGTATTTCCTGAGCTGATATTTGCCGTCTGTGGGTGAGGGGGGGGTTGAGCTCGGCCTTCCCGTGCCCGGGATGCCCCTTTCCCCATGACACTGCTCCCTTTCTGCCACTGCAGAAAGGAGGTGTCTTCCCCCCAGAGAAAGTGCTTACAAGGGGAAAATGTGAACATTAAAGCAGGAAAACTGCAGCAGAAATCATAAATAACAGGGATAATAAATGCTTTGTTAGGGAAAAAAGTGGTGGTTTTTTTTTTTCTCTCTGCAAAGAGCTTTAACGGGGAATTTATCGTTGCTGTGAGGAGAAATAAGTTATCAGTGCTGGGATGTGGAGGGTCATTCTCAGAGTAACCCATTCAAAATGCAGAATGAATCTGTTGGATTTAAGTCTTTCCTTAAAATTAAAAAAAAAAAAAAAAAAGATCCTGATCCAGAATCATTCTTGGGTTGTGCTTTGGGGCTGCGTTGGGTCCTTTTCACAGAAACCTTTTGGGGAAATATGGGAATACACTTCCAATAGTAATAACTCACCAGGTGTTGAAATCCTCATCCTGCCAAGGAGTTTTGGGAATATTTCTCTCCCAGTCTTGGCTCAAGGCGTTCCCAGCGAGGCAGAGCCTGGGCTCTCTGTGCTGAGAGCGCTGGGGAGAGCAGACGTCTGTGATCCCACAGCTGTGCAGGGACAATGATCCCACAAGGACACGGAAAAGCGCTGGAAGTGAAACGGCCTGAGCCTGAAAAATGAGCCTCAAAATAACATTTTTAATACATTCCATATTATATACAGAATACATTTCGAATGTATTTTGTATATAGAAGTATATACATGATATATATTATATAAATATAATTAATGTATTAATCAGGTGTTTTCTCCCCCTCAATAACGCAATTATCCACAAACTGCTACTTGGACTTCTACAAGATGCTCGTCCTTTTAGCATCTCCTGATGCTAAAATATAGTTTGTATTTTGCTTAAATATTTGCTTATGCTAAAATATAATTTAGCATCTTCTGACGCTAAAATACTAAAATACGCCGATAATCTTACCTGACTTAAAAAAACCCCCAACATCTCCACAGCCAGTCCAGTCGAGGGTTTAAATCTTTAGCAGATTTCCTTTGCAAAGGGCTCAGCGGGGCCTTGTTGAGGCTGCCACGTCAAGGGGCTTGTGTAACGTGTGCTCTCAATTCCAGGCCCTTTTCCCGCTGGGAATTCTCCGTCGGGCAGTTGCATTAAATCTGAGGCTGCTGACAGGGCCTCGGTGTTTCCTCACTCCACACGAGGTTAAACGCCTGAAATAAAAACAGATGGGAAGGAAAAGCAAGTGAAGTAAGTTTGCTTCCTCGGGGCAGGTCAGGGATGTAACAGCTATCCCAGCCATCCATCAGGGAGCAGGAGAGAGCTGATCCTTCCTAAATCACCTTGGAAATCACCCTCTGCCTCAGACTCTCCTTCTCCCTCATTCACTCAGCTCATACAACCGAGCAGACTGTGCTCAGTGCTATCATTTTTATATAAATTGTGCTCACAATGGGAATGTTTGGGAAGCATTTCCCTTCCCCAGCCCCGGGGCTGCAGAGGGTTATTTGCAGTTTTTCTCAGTGGGAAACGGGATGTTGGTGATCCCTGAAGGAAAATACACTCGGGGTGGGAGGGGTGGGGTGGGTGCAGAGCAGGAGGGTGGGCTGGGACGCAGGAGAGTCCAGGAATTTACCCATGGAAGTGTCGGGCAGGTAAAGCTCTGTCTGACCTTCCGAGAGAAGCATCAGTTGGGTGGTGGGTCCTGGAGCCTCCCGTCTGGCACGTGGGTCCCTGTCCTGCAGCACCCCGGGGTCCTCCTGGGGCTGCTTTGGCTCCAGCAGGACTTGGGTTTACACCTCCCAGGTTTTGTTTTCCACCCAAACTCCCAAGGCAGCTGTTCTTTAGTTGCTGATCTCTTTTCCAGCCCAGTGGATTCTGGGATTCTGGGAAGTTTGTCTGAAATCTCAGCCCAGCTTCAGCAGGTCCCAGCCCTCCCGGATGCAGGAGGGCAGCAGGAGGCTGCTGGGATGTTTGTTAGGGAAAGTTCCATAAATAAAAGCAAGGGAGGTGCCGTTTGTTGCTGTAATTCTCTCATTGCCCCTCTCGGCAGAGCCTTTCTGCCCTCAGGGCCAACTCCTGGAGCCTTTCGAGGAGATAATTCTGGAGCAGGACACTCATTTTGTTGGGTTCCTGAGGGGATCCTGGTGGGCAGGTTCCTCTCTGTGTCCTGTCAGCCCTGAGCCATTAAGCTGTGCAGTTTAGCAACAGATGAGAAGCCACATCCATATAGGTCTGCAATGTGTCCAATCCACTGCAAGAAATTATTAGTAAATATATATATTTATCTGTGCCTGCCTTGTGAAAAAATAGCTCTAGTTTAGGGCTGTGCAGGGCAGCCCATGAAGTCAAAAATAAACCCTGGGGACACGGGGCATCTGAACACAATTAATTTGTTTTTTCCTGGCTATTTTATTTATACCAGTCACGGGATATTGAGCTGCTGTCATGGGAACAGCAAAGCAGAACTTTTAACTGTGTTTTGGGCAGAGATGCAACAAGCAGCAGCCACGAGAATTTGGGTTTGAGGCCACGGAGCACAGGCTGAAGGCCTGCTCTGTACCAGTGCTGGTGGTGGAGTCTCACCCCCAAGACTGGGCAGGCTGGTCCCGAGTGGTTCTCCCAGAGCTGTGATAAACCTTTTTATCAATGAATAATCACATGTGAATTAATAACAGAGGTGAAAACTCAACCCTGTGCTTCTCTGGTCTGCCTGAGAGAAAAAGGGCGCAGCACGAAGTTAATTTTATTTACTGTTGAGAGATACCACAGTTGCCTTTGGTAACTGTGCCATCAGTGCTGAAATTCCCTTTTAATCTTTGTTCCCTTTTAATCTGCGTGTCTAAGAACTTACTTGCCATCTTTGGATTCTGGGACTGAATGAAGTGGTTCTGTCTGGTCCAAAGCCTGTGCAAGGAATATTTGTAATAGCTGGAGTTTTTATAAATACAGGTCATGGTAGCTGGAGGGGGAAACATAGAAAAGTCATGGTCTTAGTAAGGTCTGCTTTGTCCAATATCCATTCCACTCCACCCTGAAACGAGGAAAATACAGACTATAATGTTCATTTTCCAATGATTTCCTGCCACGTGAGCCAACAAACACCTGTTGGATACAGTGATCAATGACTAATTACATTTGCTGTGTATTTAGAGGTTAAAGTAATTAAAAATGTCCAGTCTTTTCCCTTTTTTTTCAG
The DNA here is from genome assembly GCA_013399855.1 of Oxyruncus cristatus. NCBI lineage: Eukaryota > Metazoa > Chordata > Aves > Passeriformes > Cotingidae > Oxyruncus > Oxyruncus cristatus. The sequence goes on from VXAY01007638.1 coordinate 854,403, forward strand.
TAGAAGCAGAAAGAAGTGACCTCAGCTGTGGAGGGGACGAGGGGAGGGAGCTCTGGGTTATCCCAGCACCATCCACTGCTGCAGGTTCAGTTCTTGGGAGCAGCCAGGGCGCTCTGGGGCTAATCTGTACTTTAATTACTTTCCTTGGCTAGTAGGAAAAGCCCAGTTCCAAGAGGGAGATGAGAACCATTCCCCCTACCCCAGCCCCTCTGTGCACTGTGGGTGTGGATCTGGGCTGGGGGACACGGGGGGCACCGGTCACACGCTGGACTCGTTGGTCTTGGAGAGCCTTCCCAGCCTCAGTAATCCTGGGATTCTGTGACAGGAAGAACATTTCCCAGCTGATGATTTCCATATCTGTATGTACACATTCCCCCCACGTGTCTGCTTTGCTCCCCTCTCCTCTGGTGTTCCAGGTACGACGTGTCTGATCGCGCTGTTGTCCGACAAGGAGCTGACCGTGGCCAACGTGGGGGATTCCCGGGGGGTCCTGTGTGACAAGGACGGGAACGCCATCCCCCTGTCCCACGACCACAAGCCCTACCAGCTGAAGGAGAGGAAGAGGATTAAGAGAGCTGGTGAGTTGGTTTGGCTTTGGGGGGTGAAAGTGCTTCTTTTTCGTCCTGCCAATAAAATACAGTTTTTCCCTGAGAGGGGCTGGAAGGTGCCCGACTGAGGGATCAGCAGAGCACATCTCCCATTATCCAGACAACACTTCCAGTGGGATATCACAGTGCAGACAGAGATGGCAGCAGGTGATCCACTCCTTCACAAGCTGGTGTTGGGGTAGGAAGAGCAACAACAGCCCATGGACCATCCCATCCCTTGGGATCTCTGCAGGAGCAGCAGCTGCTTCACCCCAGTGCTTCCCACAGCCCGGCTGGGTCTGAGCCTGAGCCAGCTTTAGTCTCCAAAATAAGCAGAGCATGAACCTAATTCATCAAAGCTATTTTTTTCTTCCCATCTAATGAGCACAAACATGGAAATTGTGGCAGGAGAAGAGGGAAAGGATGGAACAAACAGGAGCCTTTCTGCAATAAATCTTCCTTGCTTTCATCACCTGTCACTTCAGCCACCTCCTGGGCTAGAAATTACATTGGGATCATCAGGTTTAATAGCCAATTCTCCAGGAATTTGTCAAAGCCTTTTTGAACCTGTTTCTGCCTTGGCTCCCTCAGCAGCAGCAGCAAATTATTTGATGAAGGAAAGAAGTTGCTCTGGTTTGTGTTAACCCCACCCTGAGCGTTGCCCCCAGAGGGGCAGGGCCTCTCTGCCTCCAAGCCTTCCTCTGTAAAATGGAAATAACAAGTTTTTCCATGAGGACAAAACATATTTAAAACCCTCAAGTCATCAATATGATGGCAGAGCCAAGGCCACGTGTGCTCCTCCCAGGGGAAGGAAAACTACACAAGTCCTGAGAAGAAGGAATAGAAAAATCTTGGTCACTCTTTGCTTCCCCTTCTGTATTTGGGGCATGTATTCATAAAATCAATCTGTAAAATCATTCCCAGGAGGAATTCACTGAGGAGAAAAAAATAATCTGATTATTTGATTTGTCTAAAAATGAGGCTTTATAACACAACGGCAGGTAAAATGAACCTGGATTTTTGCAGGAACTTCCAACTCAGGAAGAAAGTATTTTAATGGGCAGGTTAGAATAAGAGATATATTCTCTCTAGACCTGTGACTTCATGAATTCCCTTCTCTGTTACCTCATCACTGCTCTGGCCTCATAGTGCTGCTAAAAACATACAATCCACTTTATTCCACTGCCAGGTACTTTGACATTCTGGAACATCCCTTTTTTTCCATCCCCTAAGTGTAAAATTGAAGCAAAGTGCCCCCAGCTGAATTATCTGCTCCTGTGACAAAAGGCACCTGGCTTCTCCCAGCATCCAGATCCCGGCTGTGAGGAGCTGAAGGAGGTGGCAATAACCACATCACCACCTTTCACTGGGATTTTCCAGCTTTCCATTGGAACATATCCTACCTGTTGGTGTAGGATAACGGCCTTGGAACACCCTGGGTTTGGCTCGGGAAGAAGCACAAGGTGACAGAAATTCAAGTTATTCACCTTGAGCATAATCCTGTGAGCTCAGCCCTTGTTCACATGGAAAACATTTGTGCTCTTGCCAGGAAGCCTCAATTCCTTTAATGCCTTTTTCTCCAGGCACAGCCAGCACTGCAGTGTTTGCTTTTCCTGAGCATTTCTATGGATTTGATACGGATTCCTTTATAAAAGAAAATATTAGAAGGGTCAAAGACACTTCAGGAAACCACTTGTGCCACGGGCAGTTCAGTCTCTTTGTCCACATAAGCTCGACCTGCAGAGCCTGGAGTAAGTGTGGAGTAAGGTTTCCTTGGCTGTGTATCCAAAGAGGAGGCTCCCAAGTCCTTCCTTGTTTTGACTATGGAAGGAAACCTCTCCCTCATGGAGGCTGCAGAGGAATGTTCATGAGGACAGGCAGTTAATGAGCTTTGTTTCTGCTGGTTTTAACACAAATCAAGTTTCAACCTTTAGGCAACAATGAATCCTTAAATGAAATTGTTTCACCTGAAAGCAGAAGGAATTTACAGATAAGATCAGCCAGCCAGGAATGGGAATGCCATGGGAAGATTTAGGAGACAGGTGACAAATAACACCCAGGCTGAACAAGGAACAAAGACATCTGTAAGAACACCAGAGCAGACAATTTGCAGATAGAAAATCCTGTCCTACATTTAATGTTCCATGTTTGCAAATTGTTTGTCCTCGAGTGACTTTTCCTTCCTGTTAGGATGACAGGAACACTGTGATGGAACAGCTGTTGGTGTGCAGATGGATGCACAGGAATTGGAGGTGCCACAATTTCTCCTGTGTGACCTTGGGTGCTGCCTGATTCCCATTGCTGGCACACTGGCACTGTGGAGCAGCCCCGTGTGGCTGTGTCAGAGCCAGCAACTGCAGTGCACAACACACCTCCCTCTGAGCAAGCCCTAAAGAAAACAGATTCAACCAGATCCTTAATCCTGGTGACCCCAAAACCAGTCAGATCCCATGGTGCGGTTTCCTGACTTGACGTCAGGTTTTGCCATCGGTCTGTTCCCCACAGATTTTTGGCCCTGTTTGACAAGAGGCAGTTTGGGAAGAGCCTGTAAATGTTTTTGCACTTGTTTCTTTGCTTTGTGCCTTGAAGGGTGATGTGTGTCCCACTGCAGGGTGTTCTCGGTGCTGCCTCCGTCGGGGATCTGGAATGGGAAACGTGAACCACACAGGAAAAGGTGTTGAAGGTGATCACGAACAGGAATGGAAAGATTTGTTTCGCTGTTTTCCTCTGCACATCACTGGTTTTCCTGAGCACTAAGCTGTGTAGAACAGGAATTCCTGTGCTGTTCCATGAGCTGTGGGTCTCTCTGGGGGAGCTGCTTTGTTTGAAAGCAGATCCACTCCTGATTCCTCTGCCTCAGCTCTTGCAATCCAGCTCAGCACTCCGAGATATCCTGAAGGCATCTCCTGCATGCTGAGCCCCGTAACACCTGTATCCCTCAGGATGCAGTTTAGGCTGGGTCTGGCAGGAACCAGAGAAATGCTTTTAAGGTTTCAAAGAGCTGTTTTAAGTGCTGGTGTCTCTCCCCAGGTGGTTTCATCAGCTTCAACGGCTCGTGGCGCGTGCAGGGGATCCTGGCCATGTCCCGCTCCCTGGGAGACTACCCCCTGAAGAACCTGAACGTTGTGATCCCTGATCCCGACATCCTCAGCTTTGACCTGGACAAACTGCAGCCAGAGTTCATGATCCTGGCATCTGATGGGCTATGGGATGCCTTCAGCAACGAGGAGGCCGTGAGGTTCATCAAGGAGCGCCTGGACGAGCCGCACTTCGGGGCCAAGAGCATCGTCCTCCAGTCCTTCTACAGAGGGTGCCCCGACAACATCACAGTCATGGTGGTGAAGTTCAGGAGTAGCAGCAAAACAGAAGAGCAGCAGTGAGCAGAGGCTCCCTCTGAACTCAGCACAAACACAGGAGGAAGCTCGAGTGAAAGCCGCTCCGATTCTCCGCAGGAGGAGCGGGTCCCTCTGGTCTTTGTTCTGTGCTTGACAACAGGAGCAATACAACAAATCCATGCTGAGCAATGACAGGAATTCAGTTTGTCCACGTGTCCCTGCCTCCTGTGACCTTGCTGCTCCTCCAGAACTGACTGGAACCTTCCGTTGCACCATTTTCTTTATGAATCCTGTGCAGACTTCCCGTTCCATTGCTCCCCTCCCATTTCTGACACTCCCAGGTCGGTCCAGGTGCACGGCAGGGTCAGGGCAGTGCTGCTGCTTTTCCCCCATAGCTGGGACTGCTCATGTTCCTCATCTCTTTAACCCACAGCGATAAGGCTGAATAGGAAAAGGTTTGTGATTATTGGCCTCTTGTATGAAGGAGGAAGAGGAGCCAACTCTCCCCCTGCTGCCACACTCTTGGCTCTCTGGCTTCATTTAACCTCACCCCCCTTCAACAAATCCCTGCCGAGCATGTGAATAGGTAGAGTTACTGAATTACCTGAAGCCACATGTTTATTCAGGCTGTGCATTACTCTGTAACAATTCTAGGCCATATTGTATCCAAACCAACTCATGGTAAACTTCAGCAAAATACTCTGAGGTCTGACAGCTCCTGTATGAGAAAACAGCTCGGCTGTGAGAGCGGAATGTCGGTCCTCCACCAGGAGTCACCCTGACCTTCTTTTGTTGGCATGGACTTGGCAAGCGATGCAAGGTAAAATTAATTTCATTTAGTGACTGTCGGAAAACTCATCCAAGCAGGGCGTTCCTCAGAGCCACCCGAGTCAGGGCTGTTCACGTGGTTGTTCCTGGTACCACTGCAGATGGATTTGTGGTGTCAATCCCGGGGCACAGCTGTGTTTTGGGGTAATGTACAAATGCCAGGCAGCATCGTTGCACGGTAGAGATGAAAGCTTGTGTTTAAATCTAGAGAAAAGCCTGCTTAGATCTAACTTTCAGTATTTAATTGTTATTTTGGAACCTGTGACTGCTGTAAGTTTGAACGAGGACAGTGTGAGTTTGTTCTGCACGTGGTAACAACTGCAGAGGGAGAGGGTGTGTGTGTGAGGTGAACAGACCAGGCTGGATAATTGTAATAATCCTTGGAATCTCCCTGCAAAACGTGGTCCTGGACCATCTGCTCAAGGTTCAGGGTGCTGGAGGTTGTTGGTGTTTGGGTCTGGAGGGCAGTCAGGGATCTGCTGCATTAATTGGCACTGCCTGTTTTTTGGGTGCTGAGCAGGTCTGGATCTCTCAAGGAGGAAATCAAAGAGCACAAATTCCTGCTCAAGAGGGAATTCACATCTCAGTCTTTTCAGTTTGTTCCTAGGTTACCTCTTCCCCAAGGATCCTCCCTCCTTTAATTTGCTGGGGATAATCACAGCTCTTAATTGGATCTGTTGCCTTTACCAGTGCTGTTCAAAATATGTAGGGGATCCCTTGGCAGCCTCTGCTCATCCCAGACTCCAGGGAGAGCCCTTTGACTCTGAAAAGGGAAAAGCAGGAGAGGGAAGTGTCCAGCACTGCTCCTTCCCTGGAGGATGGGAGGCTCCCAACGTTTTTAATCCCTTGAGCAGTGCATGCAGTGACTTGGCAGTGCAGCTTGGCAGTTCAGTTGGGCAGCTCGCAGGAAATGTTAAAAACTGCAGAGCACTGCAGTTGTTTTACTCTGGAAAGGTATTTGAGGTCAGAAGGCTGGGAAATGCAAACCTTGGGTGGCATTTCCACGGGAGTGCTCAGTCCTGGAGTCAGGAATGGCACAGCAGCAGTGTCAGAGCTCCAGGCAGAGCCTTTCCCGTGTCCTTCACAGGAGATGTTCCATTGCACCAGCTCTCCTTTGGAGGGCACAGCCTGGGGAGCTGCCCAGGGAGAAGGAGAGTCAGAGCCAGCAGCTCCAAAGGAGAGGGATGTTTGTGTAGCAGAGGCATCACCACTAGTCCTGCACAGGGACTGGGGGAGTTGGAGCTGGAATGATGGTCAGCTCCCAAAAAAACATGGGAGATTAACAGCACTGGAGTGAAAGCTCCTGGCTGCACTGAGCCTCCTGCAGCTCCCGCTCCCAAGGTGAGTGAGAATCCCTGAGGGATCCATGACCTTCTCCAGAGCATCCCTGAGGGATCCATGACCTTCTCCAGAGCTTGGCTCACCAGCTGTGTGCCAGCACTCTTGACAGACAGGAAAACAAGGTGGCAGGAATTCCCAGCCATGAGGAGCAGTGGGAGGGCGGCTCACTCTGGAAGCAAGCCCCGCTCTCAGGATTTAGGAAAACAGTGCAATGCAGTACAGAAGGGGTTTGCCTGGATGTTTATTCCGGGGTCATTCCCTCTGTCACTCCCAGCCCCTCCAGGCAAGCACCAAACAGCCCTGCTCCAACCTTCAAGTGTCTGCAGCTGCAGCACCTTCAGCCTCCTCTCCCCATCCCTCAGCACTGTCCTGGCCATCCAGGCCAGTAATCTCTGGTGACCCTGGTGACTTTGGCTTTTATTACTTTAAAAACCGACTTTCAGCTGCTTTAGGTTTGAAGCTGAAGGCCTGAAGGAGGTCAGAGGCTTCGTGAGCTCTTCCACCTCGCTGCTCAGTGCCTCCCTGTGCTCCCTGCTGCCAGTCTGCAAAGCTTCTAACCCAAGCCTAGACGTGTAGAGTTTTGCTGATTTGTGCCAAATTCTGTCGTGACACAGCTGTGGGACGACAAGGGTGAGTAATGTACCTTTTGCTGATGCAACCTGAACAATCCAGGGTTCTCCCACTGCCTTAACACTCCGTCCTCCAGCTGGGAAGGGTTGCCAGGTGCTGTAGCCAGAAATATCCACCCTGGCAGAAGGGGTTCCCCCCTGCTGCTCTCCTGCCTGGGCACCTCTCCAAAAAAAAAGAGCTGCCTTTTGGTGGCAGTGGCCAAAGCACAGCTGGGAGCTCCTCTTGCCGTGGAAGTTCTTTGTAGCCCGAGCCCGAGTCGCTCCGTTGGTGACATCTGTTCCCTCGGGAAGAGCCTCCCGTGGCACAGAACTGATGGACTGAGTTGCTGCCAAAGAGCATCTTTCCTGTGGTCCAATGTGACAAAGTGTACCTTGTCAGTAGTTCAGCTGCTCCAGCGCTTAAGGAATTGGGGCTGTTCCCAGGGATGTCACAAGCTCCCAGTTAACGCACGTGGGACATTTTAATGTTCAGTGATCAGGATTGGGATCATGGATTGCCGTGGAGTTCATCACTCTGATTACACGCTGGGGGGGAGGAATTCAGACAGGCTGATCCTTCCCAGAATTCCTGGAAGGGCTGGGACTTTCCCTGCTTGTTGCTCCGGGGCTGGGGTTGGTGGCACTGTGGCTCCGTCTGGTGGCCTGAGCCTGTGCTGGGACTGGGAGCGCCGCAGCATTCCCTCCGATTCCACTGCAGCTCTCCCAGTCCCTGTGGCAAACAGGAGGGATTTAAAGACCCCCCCCTGTCCCTCGTCTCCCAAGCTGGAGTCAGGAATTCGTTTCTCATCTCAGGGCTGGCAGGAGACACCGTTTTATTTCACACCAAGCTGATGCCACTTCTTCTGTTGCACCATCCAGCACCAGGCACAGGGATCTCATCCCACAGGGAGGGCTGGCACAGGAGATACTGTGAGGGTGGCATCACCTGTACTCCTGAAATGTCTGAAAATACCCAATTTGACACGAATGAGCCAGTTTTACTGATAATATAAATATAAATAAGGCAAATGCCAGCCAGCATCACGGACTGCCCACTGACTTGGGGTGCTGCTGCTGTTCTTACAGAGTTAAACCCTTTACAAAGGTAAAAGTAAAATACTGGGAAGGTTTTAGAATCCAGAAGTTAGAGCTGAAGTGCTGCATCAGCCTGAGCAGTGTTTGCTGCAGAAACACCGATGCCACAGCCTGAAAATAAGGGATTTTGTGTCCAGCTGCCTCTAACACAGGACAGCCCAGCTTTAAATAACAGAGATATATTGCTAATGTAGCTGATACTTGTTTTACACAGAGAAACATTTAGTGAGTGATTGTACTGCAGAAAAAAAAAAAAAAAAACAAGTTACCAGCCTTTCATTTCCCCAAGTAGGTTTTTAGGCCTCTAAAAATTCCAGTGTACAATAGAAGATGTTCTGCTGGAATTTGGCAACTGCAGAGCCCAGAGCTGCTGCCCCTTGGTGAGCTCCATATATTCATAAATGACCTTTCTAGACCTGAGGACTCAGCAAAAAAAAAGAAAAAGAATTTCTACACAGTTAATAGTGAGTTGAAGTTTAATTGGTTTTATTTCTATGGTGCTGACCAGACAAGGTTTAGGGAAGCAGCTGTTTTAGGGTTTTCCCTTAGGTAACTCAAAGTTCCAGGTGTCTCCAGTTCTCCAGGATGGTCTGGGTGCTCTGGTAAGCAAATGGATGCAGCTGAAGCCTTTCCAGAACCATAAATAAGAGGCTCACAAACAATTCTTGAGGAATTTAAAATCCTGCTCCTGTGGATTTCCAGTTCCCGTCTGCTCAGTCCTAAGGAAGTTGGAATGAGATGGTCTTTAAGGTCCCTTCCAACCCAAACCAGTCTGTGATTCTGGGAATGAGTTGAGCAGTAGGGAAATAAAGCACTTTTTCCCCTGCATTTAAATGGCCAACCCTGCATGGGTGTGTTTCTGGTCCTTTCTCCCTCACCAGGAGCACTCTCTGCTTTATCTGTTTTCTGAAGCCTGGAGAGTCACAATTACATTTTTCTGGGGGGAGGGCAAGCAATACAAACCGTGCTGCACTGTCAGCGTTCTCGTGGCAAATCATTTATTTCTGAACATGGAACATGGCAGGCTTCTGAAAAACAGAGGGCTTTGGGTTCTGAGATGTAAAAGCAATCATAGAACAAGGCAAATATTTCTCACCGAGCTCTCAGGATCTGCCCACAGACCAATCATATCCCAGATCCTAAACCCGGGGCACAGCTGTAGTTGTACCTGTTTCTGGAAACACAAGAGCATCCTTCCCTCAGTTCCCCAATACTGTATCTTCAGCTATTTAACAACAAAAAAAACACCCTTATTTTTTAAAAATTTGGAGCTTAACACCCATCCTTAGAACACTGACATCTTGTCTAGAGAGTGCTGTTCCCCAAAACTTCACTTTTATACCTAAAAGTCCTCCAATCCCACCCGAACCCCACGTGCAGCTGTTGGAAAGGGCCGAACTCAATCCTGACCACAAGGGAATGAAGGCACTGGTGAAACCTCCCCCGTGGTCCTGGAGGTTTCTGCACCTCTTGTGGTTTGTCTCTAGGAGACACTGTGGAATTCTGCCAGACAAAATCCCTGGGAACAGGAGCTGCTCCATGGACAGGATGTCACCGTAGTCTCCTCCCCGTGCAGTGGATGTGTCCAGATTAATTATGTTCATGCAATTGCAAATTCTGTATCGTTGTCTCTTAGAAGTGTAAACTACTGAAAACTGGGCCTTGCTGATATGAATAAAGTGATTAAAAACCGGTCTTTACACACAGGGCAGAGTTTGTCTTCTTGAAGTAGAAATGTCGGAGTTTCTTCCTTTAACGCGTTTTAAAATGTGGGGGAAGGAAACTAATTGAGAAACAGATAAACAAATAAACCACACGAGAAATTACTCTGGTTTCATCTGCCCTGGGGGTTCCAAGGCTCTTGGGATGCATCAGTACACCCAGAGAGATGTTTACATATGGGGGTTGGTTATCCCAGTGTTTTTGGGATGTCTCATAAGCAGTGAACTCCACCTGCCCTCCAGGAGTCTGGGAACACTGTCAAAGACACCAAAGCCATTCTATTTTATACCTGTAGAGATGCACACAAAAAGTGCCCCACTCTCCCAGAATTTCCCATCAGCTCCTGCAGATCCCACAGGCTTGGAACGTTCTCGGAAGCATGACAGAGGTGATACCTTTAAATACCCGGGTGTGACACTCTCAGAAGAGTCACAGAGGTGAGACAGAGAGAAGGTTGTTTTGTTTCATGCTGGGCAGAGAACAAATAATGGAGAGTGGCCATAAAACAATAAAACCAATCCAGGCAGGAATTTGGGAAGCATCCTCAAAGCTGGTTCCTTGGCATAAACATTATTCCTTGGTGACTTTTCATCCATTGCAGAAGATTGAGGCAGAAATCCCTGCAGCTGACCGTGTGGGGAGGTGCCAGAGGCAGATGGGACAGAGCATTCCAAAGTACCCTGAGCATTCCAAAGTACCCTGAGTGCATGGGATACGCACATGGAAAAGCGCTTTATGAATTCCTGGTGTTTTTATTTAGGAGTACTGGGATGTTCCAGGGAAATGCTGCCACTGCAGTGTTGTCAAAGGCATCTCTAGAACTGCTTTTGGTTTGCATTTCCCTGCCCTTTAAATGTTTTTACAGCAAACAGGTTGAAGTCTTTTTGATAATCCAGAATCAAACGCAAGTCACGGAATTGCTGGATGACAAATCCTGCCAAAACTGGATGAGTTCACTCGGTGTAAGGCCATGAGCTGCAATCAGGTGTCTGTACTTACAGACATCAAAATTAACTTTATACAGGAAGAACCGTTCTGCGTCTTCCGGAACAGTGACGTTGACTTTAAGAATATTTAAGCAAATTCCAACATAGACATCCTCAAATTTCACAGGTTTGACGTGGCCCATCAGCTCATAAATCCTCAGGGCCAGTTTTCCATCCAGGACATAGCCCATCCCACCGCAGTATGGAGGGTATGACCTGAAGGGATATTCCTGGTAGGAGATGGATCTGGTTTTGTCAAAGCCCCTGTAGGCAAAGTTGTTGATGAGGGGGTAACCAGTGAAAAGGTTCTCCGAGGAATTCCGCTGCAGCAGGAACTTCACCAGGTTGGGGGTGTTGATGAAGACGTCACTGTCAGTCTTCATGAGGAACCCGGTGCTGGGGCAGAACTCGGACACCCACCGGAAGCCCATGATGGTCTTCAGGGTGAGGTTGTCGTAGGTGTCCATGAAATCCTGCTGGATGATGTCTCCGTACAGGATGCTCTCGTCCTCCACCGACAGCTCTGCCGCGTTGTCTCCTCTCTGGGTGTCCTGCCCCAGCAAGAACAGGGTCAGGACTCGGTGGCCCCACCAGGAGCTCCGAGAGCCCCACGTTATCCTGATGGCCTGCCTGGCCTTCACCTCCTCCGGTCTGGAAGACACCAGGATGACCAGGAGCGGGTGGATGTCCCGGCACTTCCAGCGCTCCCGCAGCGTGAACAGGTAGTTCTGCTTGTAAACGGGTTCATACTCGTAGAAATACGTCAGGTTCACCTTCTCGAGCCCAGCGTTGGAAGAAAAGGTTACGTACAACGTTGTTACCACGGAAAACACCAGGAGAAACACAAAAATCCACTTCAAGGGCCTCGTGTACGTGGCACCTGCTGGAACCAGTGTCATGGTGAGCGTCTGTGGAAGTGCACTGGTGACCTTCAGAATCCACTGCACGAGTCCTGAGGCATCTTTCTTCCTGGAAAAGAAAGGAGCAAGTAGCTTTCAGAGTGGTGTTATCCAAATATTACCTTCTCCTTATCTCAGCTGTCAGCAGGAAGCGTGGTGTAGACAAATCCAAGCCTCCCTGATCCAGCTGTTCCATCCTGCACTCCCTGGATGCCAGCAGAGCACGGAGCATGGCTTGTCTGAAATCCCCTGGCCTTCCCCTTGGAAATCCCCCCTGCATGAACCTAAACTCTGCCAATGCTGTGATCCCAGAGATCTCAGCACGTCTCCCACTCGATTCCAGCCCTTGGAAGGAACAAAATCCAACGGCTACAAAGCAACTGGGTGTTCAGAGGCTTCAAAATGTGGGATTTCTCTTAAACACGGGAATTCCTACTGGTTTGTACGAACTGGAGCAAATCGGCCAAGACAGCAAAAGTACACAAAAATATTTCATCCCTTATTTAAGGGTTGAGTAGCTGCTTGTTCTGAAGGAGGAAGAAGGTAAAAATCAACTCATTTAATTAAATCCAGTGATTTAATAAAGCCATTTTTGACCAAAATCATCACCATTTTTACCATTAACCAAGTCATGTTTGGATTTGAGACACAAACCTTGGCCTGGAGCCCCAGCTCCTCAGCAGGTACTTCCAGAGCCTATGGAATCCGTGCTGAAGCCATTCCTACAGTGTCAGGATTAGAGATTCCAATCCATTCATCTTCCCAAAGTTCAATTTAAACCCTGTACCCTCCACGTACCTCTGTTTACCTTTCCTGTATTTCCTTAAAACTGCACATGCTGTGCTCATACATTAGGCATCTTTAGGAATTCCAGAGGATTTCTGATGTTTGCAGGAATAATATTTACCCTGCACTGTAAAGTACTCACAAAGACACACTAAGGGGGATGGAAGGTTCAGTTTCTCAGCACAATTAATTACTGTTTATCACCACAAAAATATCACCACAGGGCTTGTAAATGTTTTGTATCTGACAAATAAATCCAACTCCCAACACAGCACACTGCAATCCAAGGGGATTTGATTTGCCAGAGCTCACCTGCCTCATATTTCTGACTTCAAATTCATCATCCTTTAAAAGAAAAATTTGGAGCACGTTTCACCAACAGTGTGTCTTTAAAATTCACCAAAGATGTATCTTTAAAACGGATTTAAAGCAATTTTGTATAAATAACTATTTAGTAGAAGAATTTTGGACTGATCCCTCTCAAAACCAGTAAGTAACTAACAGGAATCTTCTCTCTGTATCCACCAACTTGACTTTCAGTTAACAATAAGAAAATACATACTGGAAGAAAATAATTTAAGTTTTATATGTGTATATATATCAGTGCTTATTATTTGTTATTATATCAATAACATTTATCAGGGTTTGATGACCAACTTAAAGTAAAAGCATGTCACAGTTGGATCAGTTCTTGGCTGCCTAATGGAAAAAAACGTAAGGATTTTGATTCTTTATAGCAGTCACCCTCCAGGATCATTGACCACTTCAAAACACAGGCAGGAAAACAGGCAAATCCAAGGGGAAACCCCAAACACAGCCCTCAGAAAATCTCCATCTCTTCCTATTTCACAAGGTTAAAGCAAAGGAAGGAGGCTGAAGCAACGAGGTCTGAGTGGAGCTGGACCTTCTGCCCAGTCCTGGTGCAGGTGCAGCCCTTCCAGCTTCCCAGGGTGGCTTCTCCACCACTTCCAGGCTTTGTTTACTGGCAGTTTTCCCCTTCCAGTTGTACAGCAGGTGCATCAGGAGCAGCACCAGGTCAGGAACTGCTCCTTCCAGGGAATTCCTTTCATCTTCTTCCAAGCTCACAACTCGCTGGCTCTGAGATGGTGCCAACAGATCAAACCGATGAGCTTTGGAACAAATGTGAGGCAACATGTGCCGAACACGCTCCACAGGGATTTTAGATCCATCTCTCACACTCTGCTTCAGCCAGGGAATTACGGAGTGTGGACATGCTTGGCAGGAAAAAGGTGGGAAATTCTCATATTCATTGAAGACTAGTAATTCCAATAACCATGATATCATCCAATTTAAAGATTTTCAAATATCTTCATGTTAGATGTTTAAAGCTACCAGCAGAAATCATTTGGAAATATCTTCCTGCCCCTGGCCTCAAGGTCAGGTTGGATGGAGCTCTGAGCAACCTGGTCTATGGAAGGTGTCCCTTCCCATGGCAAGGGGTGGAATTGGATGATCCTTAAGGTCCTTCCAGCCCAGACCAGCCACTGATTCCATGTTTTTCTCCATGTGCTTTACAGCCAATCTAGGGGAAATTTTGCAAGACGCCGGTGTACGACGCTCTGATACAACAATACTTCAGGAACTACTTCAGAGGACTTTTAACAACGACTTGCTCTCGCTGCTGCCCGCCCGAGCAGCCCTGGTTCTCTGTTCCGGGGGCCTCTCTCATGCCAGGATTGAGCAGCAGCAGAGAGGGCTGGTGCGAGGGGCTCTGCCGCCCTCTGCTGAACCCGGGCAGCCATTCAAAGCCGGTTCAGAGGTTTTAGTATAATCGGGTCTGTGCTCGCCGTCATTGGGCACCACCGCGGCCCGGGGGACCCGCTCCCATTCCCGTTCCCATTTCCCATTCCCATTTCCCATTCCCATTTCCCGTTCCCATTACCGTGTCCCTCCTGTCGGTGCCGGGACCGGGAAGCGGCGCCTCCCCTTCCGCCTCCCCGAGCGCCGGGAGCGGCCCCGCCGGTCGCCGCCTTCACCCCCGCGCTCCCGGGGGATCCCTCCGGCAGGAATCCCGAGCCAAGGCCGGCCAGGGCCGGGAAGAGCAAGCGGCGCTTCCTCCCCCTCCCGCCTCGGCCGCTGGAATGGTCCCGGTGAGGATTCGCTCCCTCCATCCCATCTGGTGACTTCAGTGAGGCACGAAGTGCAGTAACCTGCCCGGGCAACTCGGAGACCTGCAGGGTTTGCACAAAGCTGCCGGGTTTACAAACGGGTTATTGTGCGGAGTTTGGGCGCAAATTAGTTGGTGCTAAATCAGCTGCCCCGGGTTTATGACTCAGGGTTGTGCAACCGAACCCACAAGGCAAACCCTACACACGACATAGTCCCGGCCCGGCCGGGCAAACACACCTTTGGACAAAGCAAGTGTGGATGTTCCTCCATGCTCAGGAGCAAATAGGGGGTTAGAATCCGGCAGCAGGAGCTGCATCACACCCTGTCCTGTGGTTTGATCTCCCGCTGGTTATGAACTCCAAAGCAATGCAGGGAATCCTCACTGGAAGCGGCTCTGGATCACAGGATCCTGCTCTGGACCTAACTCATGTGGACTCTGGTGCAATTAGAAATGACCAGCCCCTGATGCCCTCCCAGGGCAGCTGCTCCGTGCTGGCCTTCACTTTAATTAGCTGGTGAAAATCCGGCTCTGCTTGATCACTGCTGTGAAGTGACGGCCTGATGTGCGAAATGACAGTGGTGACCATAAACACTGAACACAGCTGGAGCAAAGACAGCAGAGAACTGTGAGAGCTTCAAATCACAGCACCATCCATCCCTGCCAGGCTTTGCCCTTGCTCAAGACACCATGTTTCCTCAGAACTGCACACTGTTTTCCAGGGAACTCTGATTCATTTGACTGCATTACACATCGCAGAGTTGCCTCCCCATCTTTAGTTCATTCATATACATTATTTATAAGGAAACACAAACCCTTCCTTCTCAGCTTTAATACATCATGACCTGCTCCTGCAGAAAGTCCTCCACGTAATCCATACATGGTATTAACTATGAAAAGTACACAGCACTGAGCACGTCACTGTCATCTTTTTTGCCCCCAATTAGTTCTGGTCTAACCCTTTTAGCTTCAAGAGATACCAGATTATAACTTGTCTGACAAGGCTGAGGTTTATTTTATGCAATGTGTATTAAGTGAGCAATCAATGTCGTAATTATTGAAGTGATTGTCCTATCAGTCAGCAGCTCGTTTGGCCACCAAGACCTTCACATCTCTTTGCTGATCATGTATTTTCTGAAGCAGAGACAAATGGTTTCTTGGGTGTGAGAAGCAAGTTAGTAGTGCAGTACTTGGTATGTGTTGGGCCAGCCCAATCTAATGTCTGAAAAATGGAGACTCAATAGGAACTCAGTAATATTAGACCAAATTTTCCATCTCCTTTTGTTTTATTTTACTATTTAGAGTGCTGGCAAAAGAAATTATCAAGACACAGTTATTTCCGTGATTCTTGTCCCTTTACTGAAGGAAATCTTCATCAGGGGGCAAGCACAGAGTAGAGCAGAACGAAGCTAACAGAGATTTTGAATTTCAGGCAGCGGAGTCTCAGTGATGACTGGTTTGTAAGGTCTGTATTTAGTCATTATATCATCACAGAGAGTGCAGTTAAACTTGTTCATACAAACAGAACTCCCAGCTCACAGCCCTGGAGGAGTCAGTGCCGTGGTCAGAGGCAGCCGGGTGGAGCAGAGCCCGCCTTTGAAGGAGTTCCCTTACTGTTTGATTGAGTCCCTGGGCCTGTGGAGACTCAGATTAGAAACCACAGATCACAGAATCAGAGAACGCTGAGCTGGCAGGGACCCAGCCAGGTCACCGAGTCCAACCCCTGGCCCTGCACAGGACACCCCAAGAAGGACACTTTGTGCCTGAGAGTGTTGTCCAAACCCTCCTGGAGCTCTGGCAGCCTTGGGGCTGTGCCCACTGCCCTGGGGAGCCTGGTCAGTGCCAACCACCCTCTGGGGAGAGAACCTTTTCCTGGGATCCAACGTGAACCTCCACTGACACAACTTCCAGCCGTTCCCTCGAGTCCTGTCACTGGTCACAGAGTGAAGAGATCGGTACCTGCCCCTCCACTGCCCTTCGGGATGATGGTGAAGACCCCAGTGAGGTCTGACCTCAGTCTCCTCCAGCTGAACAGACCAAGTACCCTCAGCTGCTCCTCTTGTGGCTTCCCCTTCAGACCCTTCCCCATCCTTGAGGCCTCCTTCGAATTATCTCTAATACCTTCATTTCTTTCTTACACTGTGGTGCCAAAACTGCACACAGAACTCGAGGTGAGATCAGTTTGTTGCTGGGAGATGCACCTTGAGGGCACCTTGGCAGTGTATGGATTCATAAGTATGGACAAGCCTTAGGATTTCCCCTCCTCACTGGTTGTGTTTATATATAATTCCTTTCCCAAAATGGATGTGGATGCAGGGAGTGATCTCTGAGCATGCACTGAGACAGGGCAGACTTTCCCCAGCCCGTGGATCAGGGAGTAGAGCCAGGCTGCTGGTGCTGGAAGTGTTGGAAGACCTGCTGGAAGGCAGTAACCTTTGTGCCCGTGACCAATTGGTAGGTTACTCACGGTGTCCCACCCACAGGCTTGGCACGGAGGGTGCACCTTCACGAACACTGCTGGCCTGTTATCAACCCGATAAACCACGGGGTATTTGCACAGAGGTTTTACTGACTGCCGAGCACGGAGCTGCTTCTTCCCCTTCCTGCCTCTTTGTGCTTCATCTCACGGAGGAGGAAAGTCATCGATGCAAATTGGCTTCACGGAAGAGAGGGAATATCCCAGCCTGGCTGGAGGGGAGAACTCCACGGCAGAAATGGGCCACCAGAACACCAAACCCCCCCGAGTGAAGCAGGCCAATATAGTGATGCTGGGACTGGATTCTGCGGGAAAATCCACACTGTTGTACAAGCTCAGGTATAAAGATGTTTTTGTGACCGCTCCAACCATCGGCTTTAATGTCGATATGATTGAAACCGGGAGAGACTTTACACTGACGTTTTGGGATGTTGGAGGGCAAGAGAAAATGAGGCAGGTCTGGAGCAATTTCCTGGAGAGCACAGATGGACTGTTGTATGTGGTGGACAGCTCTGATAAGCGACGGCTGGAGGAATCCAGGAGAGAGTTTGAGCTCATCCTGAAGAACGAATCCATAAGAAACGTGCCAGTCGTGGTGCTGGCGAATAAGCAGGACTTGCCTGGAGCTTTGAACGCTGAGGAAATCACCAGGAGGTTCAAGATGAAGAAGTACTGCAGTGACAGGACTTGGTACGTGCAGCCCTGCTGTGCCATCACGGGAGAGGGGCTGGCAGAAGCTCTCCAAAGAGTGACCACGTTTGCCAAACAGTACAGCAGATCCAAGGAGTCCTTCACAATCCTGAAGGAAATCTGAACACTTTAAGGATTTCTATCATGTTAACATATTTTGTTGGACCCACTAAATCTGGAAATATTGGAGTCTGGAGAACTTTTCTACATAAATATTTATAAAGAACTTT
Source organism: Oxyruncus cristatus (assembly GCA_013399855.1). Lineage (NCBI taxonomy): Eukaryota > Metazoa > Chordata > Aves > Passeriformes > Cotingidae > Oxyruncus > Oxyruncus cristatus. Next base: position 872,114 of record VXAY01007638.1, read on the forward strand.
GACAATATTGAAGTCTACTGTTATACCTGCAGATGCTTCTGAGATACGACTCAGCAGCATTTTATTTTATTTTATTTTTTATTTAATCAGGGTCATTCAGCTCAGAAATGTGGCTGTTGAATGATGAGAAAGGGAAGTTGCGCACCTGGAAACAAAATAGGTGAGAAGTGTTTAAATCCCTTAAATCAGGTCATTTTGTAAGACGTAAACGAGACGAGTCATTTGTTCAGCAATGACAAAATGCTGTTTTGTAAGAAATGCTCTGTGGATGTATTTCTCTTATATGTATATTTATATATATTATATATATATATGAAATAGCGGGTTTAGAGGTTAAACTCCTAATTATGTACCAGAGAACTTGTTGGCTCTTACTGCATTCTAGAAACAATTACTCCAAACAGATTTTAACAAGCAGGATCTGCCCCTCAACCAGGCCCAGACAGAGCTGGGATCCAGTGCTGTCTCTAAGGTGTAGGTCTGACGTCCCGTTGTCCCAGATTTCCGTGTGCTGCTCTCCTTGTTTCCCTGCTGGATTGCTCTCCTGAGCCAAGAGCAGCGGGGTGGGATCAGTCCAGCAAAGTGCTGAGTCCCAATCTTTTCAGGGTGGGGGAAGAGCAGGAGAATTGGCTCCTTGGTCATTTTTTAATAGGTCTTGACAGGTCCTGTCCTGCCTTTACTGAAACCATCTAAAATATTATTACTGATAAATTTAGGCTTGATTAATTTTGACATGACTAATCCTGTTACTACAGTTTGTAGGAAAAAATTCCAAAGGAAATTTCCTGCTGGCTGAAGGAGGGAATTAGTATTCTGAATTAAGGCAATGAAGGATTGATAACTAGAAGTCTAATTGAACTCTATCAACCATGGAAACACTTTAAGGCTGACAAGTTAATAGGGCCTGCTCTGTAAAAGCAGGAGAAAAGAGATCATTCAATTGTTGGTTGTACAGTCCCAGCAAATCCAGCCCAATTCCTTCTGCCTCCTTGGCAGAAGGTGGGATGCCCCAGGGCTTAGGATGCTTTCCTAGATACCTGGATTTTTTTATCCCCTACTCTTTTTTTATCCACAGTCTTTGACCATGGACGAGTCATTCAACCACTCTGGGCCTCAACAGCATCTCAGGAAAATGAACTTCCCTGTCATGGGCTCTGGAAAAGTCCTGGCCATGACCCTGGAAAAGGGGTCCTCTTTTTTTCGGTGGCAAAATGATGATGCCAAGTCATTCAAGGAGGAAATTTGTGTTTTGTTCTTACTAATAAACGGGCAGGAATTTCAAGTTACAGGAGGGTGAAGCAGCAATAAAATCACCCGGACATATCCTGTTGTCTCATGAATATATTATTCAAAGACCAAAAAATCATCAGGTGAATTTGCTGAAATGGTAAACAAAGGGAGGTTTCTCAACAGAAGCTGTTGTTAATACTGAGACTAATTACCAGGGGCTAAATCCTGACTCATGTTGAGACTCCGTTGCTAAAAGGAGAGCAGGGACCTGGATTTCTCATTGCCTGGGCTGATGATTTAGGTTCAATATAAAATACCATCTTCTGTCCCTAGACAGATCTTTAAAAGTCATTAACATGATTTTTCCAAACCCAGCAATTCAATGTTAAAAGAAGTAATATTTCAAATCAATACATTCATAAGCATTTGCATTTTATGGTATATATTGAATTCTCTTAATCCAGTCGTGTCTGTTATAAACCTCAGTTTAGTTCTGTGGCCTCGGGACTCCCTCAGGGAGAAACACTCCTGAGAGATTTAATGAGGGTGCACCAGGATCTCTAATTAGACAAGAAGCAAGTTCTGAAGGGAGAAATAAAGTCCTATAATAGAGCAGCTCATACAGCTAAAAATGAGAATAAGCTTTCAGGCACGCAGGCCCTTCTGCAGGTTATCAAATTACTGCAAATGACACATCAACTTGAAGAAATATTTTACATTATGCTTTAAAGGAGAGAAATAAACTCTATTCCATTCACTTTATGGAATATCAAGTACCTACAAATTGAATTTTCTAAGAGCTTTGTTTCCCAGAGAAGTGAAGCCTGTTATATCTGCCCATGGAGACCCCAACCTTTTGAGATAATTTTGAAGCTTTAAAATAAATATCAATCGAGCTGGAGATGCAGGTTCTCAAAGGAATTATATGCCTGAAAGTTTAATTAAAAAAACATCAGTGAGACAGAGAAAAGTGACCACAGTGGTGCCCCCCGGTGAAGGCAAGGCTGATAAGGAACAAAAGGAATCCCCATGGAGATAAATGTTCCCTCTGGGCCACAGGAGAGCCAAGGGACCATCAATCCACAAAGCCTGCCTTTAATTAATCCCTTTGCTCCCGGAGCTGGTTGCTCTTTTCCATCCTGCGGGAATAAGCAGAGTACTGGGGGGCTTCCTTAGGATGGGGAAACACAGGAGATGGACCCACTGCTCAAAGTTGCCTTGCTGGACCTGCAGCAAAGAACCTCTCTGACGGCCCAGCAAGGTCTGGGAAGTTCCATGGGCAGGAAGCAGAACTTGTGGCTCAGCTCTGGCCGGGGCAGAGCTGGTGCCACAGGCTCGCCCCAGGCTCTGGGAATTGTTTGCTGTCTGATCCCTTCACGTGTTCCGTGGTGAAATCAATACCCAGGGAGTCACAAAGGTGTTTCACAGCTTCATCCTGCTCCAGAGAGTTTGGGATCTTTTGGCTGCTTGGCTGAGCAAGATGAGCAGAACTGTCTTGGAGTTTCAGAGCACGACAGAGTGGAATTCTACTGCTGCTAAAAATACATTCCACAGTACCATAAGCAAAATTTATTCCTGGATAGGTTTTTTATTTTATTTCACTATTTACAATTTCATAGGTCACTCACTGAAGGCAATTTTAGGGTTTGTGAAGGCTTTGGGAAGGTGAGAACTCAAAATATTAAGCACGCTGCCCTCTGTGGCAGTAGAACCGGAGCCTGTGAGCTGCAGAGTTTGCATGGGATGAAAGGCCTCAAAAAGTTTGGGTCAGGTGTTTATATTGCTTCAGGTTTGGGAATTTTTTCTGTTAGTCACCCTGGTGTTCCTTGCCTTCTTTATCGCTGGGTTCTGTCAAGTAGCCAAACTGCTCCAGTCCTCCGGTGTGTGCTCGCATTCCTTACACAATTTGCTGTTCCTGTTCCCTTCTGCTGACAGAAGAGTCACCCACGATGTGCTGGAACACACCTGAGCTCAGGAGTCACAAGGGGAAGAGGGGTCTGTGAGACCCAAGGCATGCAGGACCCTGTGCCCTCTCAAGGAGATCGTCCACCAGGGACAGTTCAAAAGTTGAGGATGGGGCCCTGTCCTTTTGGCCATTTGTTGACAAGATCACTGTGGTGTGCAGGCATGATGGGCTTCCTGAGATGTGAAATAACTCGTGGAGCTCACTGGACATAGATCCAGCAGGATGAAATGCTGTAAGGGAAGGTGTGGAGCACTGCAAGGTTGGATGGTAACACTCCCTCCTCCTTTGCCTGGGAGACAACTCTCCAGTGAGTGGAGCACTGCAGAATCAGAGGGAAGGGTAATGTCTGAGGAATGCAGGGCAAGGCTTTTCCAGTATCAGACAATGCAGTGCTGGGCATTACTCAAGTGTCTCTGTGTCTCCTCCTTGTTCCTGACAAGTGACTGAACCAAAGGAAAGACTTCCATGGATCAAAGGAGTCCTAAGTCTACTGCAAAGGGAGACAACAATACCTTGAAGTGCTGAATGAACATTAAAGAGCTTAAAGCAGGTTTTCTTCCCAAAGCAAATAACCCAAGCTACATCCAGGCTTCTTCCACTTCTAATTAGCTCAAGTATTTCTGTTCAGCACAAGATTCTGGACATGTATCTCCTCAGATCCCACATCCTGGATTATCCAAGGCTTTGTAATTTAGGATGGCAACTCTGGAGGGTGGAGGCCCTGCTTCCAAAGCACACACCACACTGCAGGGACCATTTGCAAATGTAAATTCATGAACAGCAACAAGTCCAAACCCGTCTGGTTTTGAAGAGATTTTAGCAGACCGTGCATTGGTTTGTGCTCCAGTTTCTGCGATGTTCTGTTCTACAGCTGTGATAAATGTTCTTGTACCCCTCCTGCTCATCCAGGACGTGTTTGCAGCGTGCCTGTCCCCCCCATCCAGCTCTGGGCTGGGCTGGATGTGATAACTTGGGTTTCTTGGGTCACCAAAGACACCTCCCCTCACCGCTGTCACCTCTGTGTCCCCTCCCCAGCTACACATTTACGCCTACAGGTCCCCCCCAGCAGAGCTCTCTCCCCCTCCCGTCCTTCACCAGGTATCACAAAGGCAGTGCCTGTTTTCATGGTCTCTTTATCAGATTTTCACGGTGCTTTTGTGCTCGTTCTCATGCCACTCCTTGTGCTTGGAATTACCTAAACACATTTACAATCCCATGTCATTGTTTTCCTCCGGGTCCTTCCTCAAAGCACTCCTTTCCCACGATGTGTGCAAAGCTCCTGCCGATGGCTGTTGGGGTTTTATGACCAGGCCCCGACCCATATATTCTGATGAGTACTTTTTATTATTTCCTTGTTCTCCCCATATTTATTCATCTGTTCCCTTGTAGTGCTTTCTTTGGTGCAAAGATCACCTTTTTGTTTTGTGTTTCTGCACTGATGAGAAGTTTCTAGGCCTTATATTCCTGCTATAAGTAGCCTGAATCTGGTGAAATATCTGCTAAAAAAAGGAATTTTGTGAGTTTAATAAAGCATCAGGCTCTGAAACCCGAGCCATGTGTGTTGTTGCTTTTTAGCAAATCTAGCTGGGAACTGCAGCGACAATTTCATTGATCCAGACAAAGGCTAATCTCCTTTGGAATTCTTCTTGGCCGTTAAAGGGTAACTGTGCCTTAATCAATAGTTTTCGGTTACTTTATCTAAAGCACACACATTAATCAGTGAAGAATGTGGGGCTCTCAACCTTCCCTCAGCTGATTCCGAAAAGTTCTGTTTTGGGCAGGACCATCACAGAGTCCTGTCAGAATCCCTCCTATCATTTGGATGCAAACGAAATGTAAACAAAGGCATTTTGCAAATAGCTTAATTAATATTTGATAAATTAATCTCCTCATCGGAGGGGCACAGCTGGTGCCGTCAGCTCTTCCCAACAAAAGGTCGTGGATTTCTGACTGAATTTATGTGGTTGTTCCTTTGTTGAGGATTTGCACTGTAAGGTTCAAGGTGTTTAAAACATATATTGGTCACAATATGTTTGTGTGCTCCTCATATGTTGAGCGCATACAAACCCAGGCTGAATTCCTCTGAAAAGGTTAAACAAAATAAGAAAGAGGATGCCACAGAAAAAGGAATTTCAGGAGTTAATCAGGAGGGGAAGTGGGGGAAGATAAACTCAAGCAACACAATGGAAAAGGGAAGAGAAAAGAAAAATAAATGAGAAACATTCTCAGGGCAGACAAAGTCCTGCGTGTGTGCAGATACACAAAGCAAGAGGAAGCAAAATCACCTTCCAGCCATCAAGTCTGAAGTGGTTTTTGCACCACTCCTGCGCTAGGAGGCTGTTGAAAAGCCTTCTCTGACTCTAAAAGTCAACATTTAATGTGGGCAAACAGGCCAGAACTTCTCTGAGTTCCCTCTGAACATGATACACGCTGAAGGCAACAGGTTTGAGGATTTTAGTGACATGAGGCCCTGAAGACGTAACCCTAGAGAAAATGTCATGCAAATAACTGGCTTCTAGTAACTCTAAACAATATGAACCCCGAGTATGAATAATTAAAAATATAGAACGCACTATTAAATTCAGATGTCGTGGAAATTAAATACACTTTCAAATAATTCTTCCATTTAACCTACACAGGAAGACTTAATGCTTCTTAAGAGTTGACTGAGCCTTTCCTTTTGGAAGTTTAAGGTTTTCCAGTGAGTCATTTGGTTCATTGATTGTTTAAAATAATAATTTACTGCTGACACTATGAGGCTTTTCTTCCCCATGTGCTCCTAAAAGCCCGTCGAGTGTTAAGGAAAACCCAAGGCCAACACTAGAAAATCTTTATCGCACTGAGTGGTATTATAAAAAAATTCTTGCATAAAATTCAGTGTTTCCGTGCTGAGACATCTTGTGGTGTGTCAGGTGTCCTGCAGCTCAGCAAAACGAAACTGGGGGGTTGCAGATTCATTCTGAGAGGCTTAAACCACACAGCTAAAAACCCCGTACCTCGCCTTTTCGAAACAAAACCAGCCTAATTACAGCATTGGTGGGACTTATTTTCAGACATGAAGTATTTCAAATCTGATAGTAACAATTTGTTACATATAAATTTCTGATATATGTCAAATTCACATTTGCTTTCGTTACACCTGAAGATGAATATTTCACCAGTAGAGGACTTTGTGGCACTGGAATTTCACAACAGTGAAGTCCAAACAAGCAGATTCCTAAACTGGAATTGCCATTACTGGGTTTTTTTGTTTTTTTTTTCACAAGAAGTCGGTTGTGATTTGTAAGTGCCCTGAAAACCAGTTCATAACTGAAATGAGATTTGAATATAAAGAGAAGAAATGACTATTAAAGAAAGGGTTGGTCTCAGTGAACTTCAGTTCCTGAAGCTGCTAAAACGCTATGTATTTTAGGAAAATTCTTTGGCCATTAGTCCCTCTAAAAAGAAAAGCTGAAACAGAAATATTACCCTCTGTCAGACAGCGAGAAATCAAGGAGATGTCAGTCCTAATCCTTGGGAGAATGGGCCTTGTTAGGGCTGCTCACAGCCCTCATTTTCTTCATTACAGGAAAACAAAGAGAGATGCAAACTTGGAGTGTTTTCACATCTCTGCCCAGTATCGGTCCCTGAGCCTTTGAGAATTCCTTACTCAGTGTGTGTTCCAGTTTCCTTTCAGAAGGAGCCCGAAGCACAGCCCGGACAATGGCAATCTGCATCTGGACATTTACATTTCTGTTGCCTCAAAGATGCGTCTTGGATTTGATGCTTGGATTGGATTTTATGTGTTGAACTCTGCTCCCTGGCAGGGTTAGAAGGGCTTAAATTTGAGATGTTCCCAGAAACATCTCCGGCTTTGGGATCCTTTTAGTGTTTCTGTGTCCAACACACTTCACGCCAGCATCTAATTATCTAAGCATATTATATTGCTAATTTTTCTGACACAGCTCTGAGGATCGGCCTCCCATTAGGAAACCTGAGGAAGCGTGAGGACAAGAGGCTTCCCTTTCTGCAGACAGTCAAGTGGAACAGGATCCAGAATACTGGAGTTCCCAGGCCTGCCAGCAGATTTTAAGTTTTCCTTTCCTTTCTGAAACATTCTGGAACTCACCCAAACCCAGAAATGTTTTCCGTCACTGTCCTACCATCAGTGGTGCTACCAGGGGCTTCTTAAGAAGGATTTGTTTTGGCGTGGAAAGACTGTATCCCTGGATCTTTCAGGCCACGCCAAAATGGCTCATTTCACTATACATTTCATCACTTTTTATCTCAAGTTAAATTTTCTTCCCTTGCCTTTAACAGGAAATTATTCTGTTGGAAAGGTGGAGCAGCAGGAACAGAGGCAGGGAAGTGCAGCTCCACAATCTACTGATTGATGGTCGATTCCTGTTCTTCCTGGAGCTGATGGATTTTTGGGATTGACTCCAGCTCTGATAGCAAGAAACATTTTTCGCCAACGGTCATTTCCTGATCTATAATTTTGTCTGATCTAGTGCATTAAAAACTGAATGTTTATGGGCTGAATTGTAAAAAATGTCATCAGTGGACATTAAAAGCAATCCCCAAATCAAAGGTTCTATTCAGCAAAAAGTGATATTAAAACAGAAGGGCTGAGATCGGAAACAGGCTGGTGTGTTATTCCAGAGACAGCTTTGGAACTCTGAGCATAAATTTGAAGCTGATGCCTCCTGCTCTGTGTCTGCAGGAATGAGCCTGCACCCAGGAGCCCCGGGTGGATTCTCTGATCGCAGGAGCGGATGTTCAGCTGATGGGAGTCAGCAAAGGCCACTGGAGCCAGAGGAACTACCTTTCATTTGCACCATCTGGGGAGCTGTGCTTTGGGACAAACAGAATATTGGGTGTTCTCTTAGAACTAATCACGTGGCAGGTTCAAAAAATGAAAATAAAAATATAGGAAGTCTTTAACTAGGAAAAAAAAAGGGCTCATTAGGGCGTGTTTCACATTCAAAGAGGCCTCATGGGAGGAGATCCTCGGGGTAGCTGGAATGCTCAGGCTGGAAGGGACACAGGAGAGCCAGCCTGGGGAGGGACAGTGTAAATGAGGGACTGCTGCCAAAGTACCTCAGGGGCAGGGTAAATCAGGGATTGCTCCCAAACTACATCAGGGACATCCACAGGGCTTTGGCTGTGTTAACATGTGAGAGGGGCCAGCACTGACCCCAGAGGCCAGAACAGCCTCAGTAATTTCAGTGTCTCACACTACATGATCAAAGTGTTGCAAATGGAAAGGCATTGATTCCTACCTACATTTTAGGCTGATTTGCCTTTTCAAGTCTGTGCAGTTCATTACTTCAAGAAACTGTGATGTTGGAAAGTGAGGTTTTGGTGCCATCCCAACTAAAGAGTATTTTTGGAATCCAACAGAAATGTCCCCACACAAGAGAATGACCCCTGAGTGTGAACTTAACCAGGGACAGAAGAGCTGTTTAAGTGTCTGTGGGCCACATCTTTTATTCCCATGGTCATCCAAAGGCCTTCACCCAAATTCCATCCAAAACCGCCTTCAGACCTGTCTTTTGGACTACCCTGTGTTTGCACACCAGATGAAAGATATCCAGAAAATATCCTACCAGCAGTCCCATGGGCTGTTTTCTTGTTAATACCCGCTATTCCATTTGTATAAACCCCAGGATTAATGGGAATTTTTCTATGTGCACCACAAATCTTTGCAGCTATACATAAGGCTTTGTTTCTTATAGAAGAGAAATAGTTTTACTTGCTATAAAAAGCCACTCGCAGGAACTGCCTTTTACCTAAATATATGTTTAGTAAATATATGTTTAGTAAATATATAATACAAATTTTTATACATATTGTTAATAAAAATTTCCTCCTTGCACTACTATTTCCCAATCTGAGAACTATGCAAAAATATCAAAGATGCAGAGCTTTGTACTGCAGTAGCACACGAAGTTTGAACAGTATCATAACAAGAGAATTTGTGTTATATGCATAATTTATTACGTTGTAGACACCTACACTGAGCCAAAAAATATCCTTCTAGGAAAAGCTAATTTAGACTCAAATTGTCCAGTTGTTTGGGGGTTTTTAAAGACAGCCCAGTGACGCTGGATCAAGAATTCAGAGGGGATTTTGTCTATTCTTCAAAATTGGCCTTCTGAGTCTTTTTGCACTGCAGATCTGAGGTAAAATCAAACACAAATAACGTGGTAATTGTTCCTCCGAGAGCCAAACAGATTAATTAGACTACAGTTACACAAAATGCACTTGATTAACCGCTGATCATGTCTTCAGTGAAGTCACAATATAAATAATTCTTCAGATGGTACCAGATCAAAGAGCACTGATGGATTGTCTTCCTCGGTACATACATAATTTAGGAGGAGCAGAGCATGTTTTGTGTTTCACATGAAGTGACACGGGGGAACTGTGCACGTCAGAGCGGGGTGTTAGACCTGGGGGTGCAGCAATGCCGTTTGAAGGCAGGTCTGGATTTGAAGGAGGATTCTCCGGGGTGATTCTCAGTTATTTTCAAGTGGTTACTCATAAAACGTGATTATTCTCAGCCCCTTGACTCTGTCAATCTTTTTCCAAGAACACAGAGGGAAGGTCAGCAGGGATGACTCCACTGAAAGGTCACTGTCACTAGCTGGGGCGCTGAGTCAGTCTGGGCACTCCAGAATGTGCTGCCTTTCCAATTCCATCATCTATATTCCATCACCTATATTCCATCCATCCATAATTGGGGGTGACAGTGGGAGGTGGGATGAGCATGTTTGGGTCAGCAAAGACATGGAAAAGGGTGGTGAGGGAAGAAAAGGGCTTTTCTTTCCTTTCATAAACTTCTGGGCTGGGCCCTGGACAGTGTGTATTTTTTACCTTCATAGCTTGCCTGGTTCCAGTCCGAAGGCATGGGCAGGAATGTAACACGTAGTAGCAATGTACTAGAGTCCAATTTCATTATTCATCAGAGACTTTCTTCCCAGTATCTAATCTAAACCTACGCCCTTCCAGTTTGAAGCCATTCCCCCTTGTCCTGTCTCTCCAGCCCTTGTCCCAAGTCCCTCTCCAGCCCTCCTGGGGCCCCTTCAGGCACTGGAAGGGGCTCTCAGGTCTCCCTGGTTCCTTGTCTTCTCCAGGTGAACACCCCCAGCTCTGCCAGCCCGTAAATGAGACAGAGCACTAACTAAAGAGATGATCTCTTCACTCTACGTAGTCTTCTAAAACATTGTCAGATGGACAAAGTGCATTACTTTTTAAAATGTAAATAGCTGTATCAAGAAAATGTCCTTTTTATCTACCCAGACTGCAGTGTGAAAGGGCTGCTGTCCCTATACCAGGCTGGAATAAAACACTTTACATATCAGTAGACAAGCAGATTAATTAGCCCTGACTAATTTACCCTCCTTATGCTGCTGTGACATCGCTGCTACATTTATGCAACAGATGTGTGGCTGTGGTGACTCAGGTTCTGCCACTTCTGATCTCAGTGAGAACTCTCTGGAACTATCAGAGCCTCATCCTCTGAGAAACGCCTGGAGACAAAACACACAGTTCCTCATAGTCTGAAAAATCATCGTCTCTGTTTTCACAAAGAGCTAAACCAAGTTCTCTTTTCTGATACTGTCAGTGTCGGGGTGACTTGGTGACTCAGTGACTCAGTTTTCACGCCTGGGAGGCTGCATTTCCTACCAGAGCTTTGACTTCTTTTCTATCAACATGCAAGACAACAGAGAGGAATCCCCACAACCCCTGGTTGATTTTCCAGTCATTAGAAGTGAGTACAGACTATACGCAGGATCAAGGCAGAATATATATATATATATATATATACACACACACACACACATTCCAAAAAGTGCTTCTAGTTATGCACAGAGGTATTATTTTCTGGATCAAATTATAGAAGTAGGAACCATCCCCTCTGCACTGCAAGTTTATCTCTATTTCTTTCAATACTCTTTACCTCATTTCAATAAAAATTAACAAGTTTGAACAGCAGCTTCCCCCCAAACCCTCCAATATTCTGGAAGCCTGGGAGGAGCAGGTATTACTCTGAGCACATTTTCTTAATAAGTTAAAGCCATATTCCAAATGTCACAGGCGTTGTGAGCTTTGAGAAGGAAACACACTGGGTATTTTGTAAATAAACCACTTTGTTTTCCCGGCTCTTGTTGATCTCTCTACCTTAACACAAACGTTCTGTAGTCTGATCACCTGCATCACAGAAAAGGTGCAGAATTAGGAGATTTTTTTTCTGTATTACTGAAGACTCACTGTCAAGAGGCAATAGTTTGTCAGATACAAGTTTCCAATAGGTAATTTTTTATAGTTAGGAGTGGTTCTGGGAGGGGTGCGAATACAAAGCGTAGTGGGGTGAGGAATTAAACAGTCAAATTTTGGCTCTATGAGGCAGGCGAATGCAAAGTCCAGTTCGGCTCCATGAGGGGAGCAAATCCAAAGTGTAGTTAGTGAGGGGAAGGACTAAAGTTTTAACTTTTGGCTCCATGAGGGGCACAAATCCAAAGTGTAGTGAGGGGAAGGATTAAACTGTTAACTTTCGGCTCAGTGAGGGGAGCGAATACAAAGTGCAGAGAGGCAGATTAAAATGTCAACTTTCTACTCCATGAGGGGAGCAAATACAAACTGTAGTGAGGACATGTATCAAAGTGTTAACTTTTGGCTCCATGATGGGGGCAAATGCAAACTCTAGAGAGGGAAGGATTAAACTGTCAAACTTTCAGCTCCGTGAGGGGAGCGAATGGCAAGTCCAGTTCGGCCCCATGAGGGGAGCGAATCCAAAGTGTAGTTAGTGAGGGGAAGGACTAAAGTTTTAACTTTTGGCTCCATGAGGGGCACAAATCCAAAGTGTAGTGAGGGGACGGATTAAACTGTTAACTTTTGGCTCCATGAGGGGAATGAATAAAAAATCAAGTGTGGGTCAGGATTAAAGCGTTAACTTTCAGCTCCATGAGGGGACGGATTAGAGTGTTAACTTTCGGCACCATGAGGGGAATGAAAGCAGAGTATAGCGCAGGGAAAGATTAAAAGTGTTAACTTTTGCTCCATGAGGGGACCAAATACAAAATCAGGTATGGGGATGGAATAAGTGTTAAGTTTCAACTTCATGAGGAGAGCAAATACAAAATGAAGTGCGGGGCTGGCTTAAAGCGTTAACTTTCAACTCCATGAAGGGAACGAACGCAATGTGTGGCGCGGGAAAAATTAAAGCGCTGACTTTCGCCTCCACGACAGGAGCGAATACTAAACCAAGTGTGGGACGCATTAAAGCGGTAAGTTTCTACTGTGACGGCGGCAGCGCAGGCGCCGCGGCGGGCAGGGAATGCCCGTCTCCGCTCCGCTGCTCCTCCCTCCCCTCACTCCCCGCACCGCCCAAGATGGCGGCGGCGCTGAGGCGAACACCCCCCCCTCCAGCCCTCACCCTCCCCGCGTCAGCGCGTGCCCGCTCCCTCCCTCTCGCCGCCGCGCGCCATTGGCCGCGGGGCGCGCGCGGCGCAGCCAATGGGCGGCGCGGCCCAGAGCGAGGCTGGCCCCGCTCCCCCACCC
>VXAY01007639.1:0-45623 GCA_013399855.1 Oxyruncus cristatus
ATTCCTTATTTGGCCTGTTGCCATTCCTTCATTGTAATAACCCCACCTCATTATTCCTTGTTGGGAACTGTTCCATCCCACTTTTGCCATGTATGTTAGGTTCCACCCAGTTTCCAGAACCTTCTCCCCAAAACCCTATATAAGTCCCTACCTTCACTCCTCCCCTCGGATTCGTTGGTCCCCCGGCGTTCAGCTCACACCTCAGGTAGCTTGCTGCCTGAGATTGCTACAATAAAGACCACAGCAAAAGTGAGAAGAACCCACCAGCGGGTCTGCGTATTCCTTTCGCGCCGGCCTGCGATAGCTTTATTTATTCAAAGTGTTGCTGCAAAGGGGCATCTCTGGTTTCTCATTTTTCCTGTGTTCCTTCTCTTCTTAATCCTCTGGTGTTGCATTTCCTCTTTTGCTGAACCAAAGATAATTTTCTTCTCAGTCCTAGAAGATCTTTGCAGTATAATATTCCTTCATACTGGCTTAACCTATTGCCATTGTCAGGAGGTTAACTTCTCCCTTTCTTTTATCACCCCTGACAGACTTCTTTTTATCCCTCCAAGAAGCAAAACTTTCTTCTTTCTGAGAGCATGGAAAGGTTTACAGAAAGAATGGCACCACTTTTTGATAGAAAATTCTTTCCTTTGGGGTCACATGCTTCCTGCTGTCCTTTATACAGACATGAAAATAAAGGATTAAATAGTCCAGTGATTCCTTTTCCCTCAGTCCTTGGCTTCTTTAGCCTGGCAGGGGATCTCCTCTTCCTGCTGGAATGTCTTTGAGCTCTCTTGCCAGCACTTGAGAGATGTCTCTGTGCAGTGCTGGCTGGAGCAGAGAGGCATGGAGGCAGCTGCCAGCCCTGCAGAAAAAAAGCTCTGGAGTTGGTGCTGGCAGGAGGCAGGAGCAGCCAGACTGCAGGATTGAGTGCAGAGGATGCCAGCCAGAGTTAAACACCCATTGATTGACTTCCCAGCTGAACTCTGCAGGGCAGTGTGAGAACTACCCATCAATATGGCAAATATGAGGATTCCCTGTGATTATTGTGAGCACTCTCGGGCTTTTCCTGGATTATGAGGAGCAGGCTTTTTGGATTTTCTTAGAAGCATAATAAAGTAGAGATAGACGTCCACTGGAATGATGCATATGAACTCCCTCCAGCTTTGAGAAAGTAAATTGTGAATCCAGTCTTCTTGATTTCAGTCTTTATACTAATGTAAACTGTTGAGATGCTCTTACATTCTTCAACAGTGTTTCCACAGGTAGGTTGAATATTGTGTGTTGGTTGTCTGGTTCTTTTTGAGAAAAATGAATTATTTTACAATATTAGCAAGGAACATGGGTACTGCACAAACAGTTCAGCTTCAGAGGGACTGGCTTTGCCAACAGTATTGAATGGTAAGCAAAAGGAGATACTATTCAGCACAAGAATGACTGAATAAGATTTAAAGGGAGAGTAGCAGCTGTCATCCACACATTGTTTTGCATAGTACATCTTTTTTTTTCCAAGTTATGCTGTCAGATATTTTCTTGACTTCTGTGCATATGATTGTCACAAGTAGGAGAAGTTTCATGATAATAAAAATTGATTTACACATCATAAACTTGTGTAATCCTATATTTCAATCTAATCAACATCTAATCAACATTTGGATATAAGAGCATGTCAATAACCTTTTTTTTCTTTCAGTTTTAGGCATTATTAAAAATAATGTTTACCTGCTTGTGGAGTTCAAGCCATCTAAATCCGAGTGTGTTAGTCATAAATGAGAAAACTGACATTATAAAAATTGTCCCTCACATTTGCATGCCTAAAATATATTTTATTCAAGGTAGATGCCCAAAGAGAACATTTGCTGAAATTAGTAGGTAGTCTGGGAAAACAAGAGTTTAGAGTTAGACTGAAGATGGTATATCTTTGTCACATGAAGGGACGGAATTCAGAAGGAGATGCTGTGCTACCTGCTAAAACTCACCGCCTAGGGGACGAGAATCATAGAATTGCTTAATATGGAAGGCACCAATGGAGATCACTTAGTCCATCCACCTGATTTTGAATAGCTCAAAGGATGGATACTCCAAACCCTCTTTGGACAACCTGTGTCAGTGTTTGATCCCCTTCATAGTAAATAAGTTTTTTCATATGCTTAAATGGAGTTTCTTTCAATTTGAACCCATTGGGTCTTGTCCTGTCACTGGATGTCACTGTAAAGATCCTAGCTCTGTCTTTTTTAACCCCCTCCTCAGGTAGGTGTATTCATTACAACCTTAAAATATACTTTAAAAAATATATATATTATATACCTTATATATATTATATATAGATTATATATATATCATAGATATATATATTATATACCTTAAAAAAGGGCAGCTCACTATTTCAGTTCATCGGCTCAGCAGTTTTTCTGAAGAATCTTTTAAGACTGACTCAAATCTTTCACAACCCCTTTGTCACGGTCCACTGTCAACATCCTGGTCAGGGATCAGTCTGCTTAACTGTTATGCATGAAGAAGGAACAGTCCTGATACACAGAAAAAGAGGTTTAGATAACTAGATTTTTATGTAAGTGTATCCAAGGCAAGAAGTAATTAAATTTATGCACAAAATTAAAAATGAACAAAGCCTGGAGAAGGACAACAGGAAAGAATAAAAATATCTGAGCCACATTGTGTGAAACTGAGGGCGAGACTTGCTGAAGACTCTTTAAAGGAAGAAGACCAGTCATAATTGCAGATCACTCTATTAAGAAATAATTAAAATGTTTCAGTTCACCTTGGATGTTTTTATTTAGGGTATCTGAGCTTGAATTCCTTGTCTAAAGTATTTTATCTTATTGATATATATTGGAATTTTCCCATTGCCTTCAGTAAGCCAATGATTCCACCTGTATCTGAAAAATGGACATTCTTCCCAATATTGCTAAAATTTCATAAATTTTGTGATGCATGTGCAGCAGTCCAGTGGTAGTGATAAACCCAGAGGGAAAATCTATGAATAATTACACCAAAAGTCATTTATCCTAGAAGCTATATGCATTTGTTTGGTAAATGCTGAAGTTTTGCTGTTGCAAGCTAAGAAATTGTATTTTCTTCATGGAATGTATTTCCTATATCTTATCTTCATCATAGAAGGTCCTAAAATACTTTGTGGAATGCAAAGTAAATCTGGATTATTTCAATGCCAATCTAAAGGGAAGTGGTGTCATTCATGAGAGTCACGTTTAGTGAGCCAACTGTCCACTTTCAATAGCTTGCAATTCATTCCAGCACTTGGTTATTTGGCTCCCTTTTCATTAGTAAAACAGTTTGAGTTTCACTGTTGAACTAAATACACAGCTGTTCTTACAATAGACACCACGATTCAGAAAAAAATAGCTGCTTAATGCCTTTCTGTTTCACAGATTACACAAACTTTTAAGGAAAATGCATTTAGCTTCTGTTACCAGTCTGAAAATTCATGCAGTGAGAAATATCACTTGTGATGTGTAAACTGAGAAATACGATTGTAAATACATGTAACTGAAATGGACTTACCTTACCTTAATGGCTCCAGTGACCATGGTGATAAAAACCTAAAGCACGTGAAATATGGTAGAGAAACATATATACACATATGTATATATATAATGTGTATGTTTGCAATAAAATACATATAAATAACAAGATAATAATAATAGCCAGATTAGTATTAGAGCACTCAATCCAAACTCACCAACCAAAGCTCTTGAAAATTTTTTTCATCACTTTAGTGGGGTTTGAGTGATGTTTAAATATTAGCTTGCATGAATGGATTTCATGACTTCTTAAGAAGAGAACAGGGATGGTCATCATCCCCAGTTCACATCTGAAATAATCAAGACATGGAAAGATGAAATTAATTCCTGAAATTCTTGCGGAAGATCAACAGCAAAGTCCGGAAATGATGCTGTGCCTTCTCATTCTTTCCAGTTCTGTTCCCATTGCAGCTGGTGGTAACTTCCACAGATTTATGTGGAAAGATAAAAGGAAAATCCTTTTGTGAAAATGTGGCATCTCTGTCAAGATGTATGAAATTTCCTGCCAAAACCACAATACTCATGAATGTCTTAAGAGATGTCTTTTGCAATCGCAAAGTTCAGTCTTTTCCACTCTAACTGGCCTCATGTTCCAGTGGAGATACAAAGATGACTGTGATACAAGCTATGAAGATATATACAACATAGTCACTTCTGTCACTATTTTCAAAATATATTTGCAGCATCTTAAATTGCAAAACATTTTATTTTACCAATGCTCAAATTCAAATGGGATCAAGGCTGCTTCACTTAGAGCACTATTTGCTTTTCTGTGTAACTCTAGAGCAAGAGTAGGGAAAATTGGACATTTTTTGCATTAAGGAAGTGTTATTTCTCTTCAGAAGTGTCTATAAATATGGTCTGCAATCATTTCATCTGTGGCTGCAAACTCACCAGTATCAACAAGGCAAGGCTAAACCTTTGTCTTTTCGTAGATAAAATACCCAATGCCATGACAATATAAATGTATAAAACACACACACACAATAGTGTGTTTGTATGTATGTATGTATGTATATACATACGCATTCACATATACTCTGGAAGTATTTAGGATGTTTCACTTCCCCCTTAGTCTGAGCAGTGTGACAGTTTGCCCATTTTGGCTGACATCTCGTGAAGCATTTAATCAGTCGTGCTGCCCAATGCGCATGTACATGACACCCAGAGAGTCAATGAAGAGTCACCTGTTTAAATTTACTCACAGGCTTGATTGCTTCACAGTATGAGGAGCAGCACATTTAGGACCTTGCCAGATAAAGCCCTAGACATGTATCCCAGCAAACAGAGGAGTCAGTAAGTTCCTGCAACTGGCATCCCACTTTTGGATAAGACTTCTAAGTGTTAAGTTTGGATTTTCAGTGTATAGAAACTGAGTTTTATGCCTCAGTGTTATGTACCATTGCACAGCTGCACACAGAAACTGTTCACACAAACTTTGCAATTACATGCAAACATGTAGAAAAGGCATTTATGTTAAAGACCATTTAAAAATGGATTCTAATGTGTATCCTTCCTGAGGATGTAGAGAGTAAACTCCTAAAAAAGGGGTGACAGGAAATTACTGAGTTTGAAACCAATTTTGTTTAAGCATCTGCATTTTAATACTTTTGACTAAATTATAAACCCATTGTCTGTTTTTTCCCATTGCAGAATATGTAAAAATATTTATTAGGTAGTGTTAATTGCACATATTCATAGTCTTTGGGGTCTTCTTTTTCTGTCATCTTCTGGAAGTGTCAAGGACTGAAGGATTCAAAATTTATTCTGACTTTTATGACTTACAGTCTAATTAGAGATAAAAAGTGACACTTTCTCTTTACTAGCTTGTAGTAATGTAACCTCTTATTTATGCACAATCTCACGCAATTAGAAAGCATATATCCATCAGGCTGCATGTTTTGGAACACAATAGCTATGTGCAGATTGGTTTAGACATTGCTTTTCTTACAAACATTGTCCTTCTGTTTCATGCTTATTTTATTATTTTCAGTGCATCAGGAAAGATTTATGCAGGTCATGGGGAGGCCATAAAGGAGAAGGTTATATGGGCCTTGAGGGCCATGGAGGGAGGATGGCAGGAACATGGACTGGTATTTTAACAGTAAGTATAGAGTGAAGAGGTTGGATTTTGATTTAAAGAGAAAGCTATGTCAAGGTCTATTGACATTTAGCTGCCTGGTGGAATGTATGGGCAGAAGATTATACTGGAGCTCCAGATAGTGATTGTATTCTTCATACTGTGGGAAAAAAAACAGAAGATTAATTTTGATGAGTATTAAGATGTGAAGCCACATGGTTGCCATCTAAATTTATTGCTGTAAAGCAATAATTTCTGATAAGTTCTGTGACTTGCATTGCCACTGGACCACGTGCCTTGTGCTATGATGCTGAGGTTATCTTGGGAAGTCCCACAGAACTAAGATTAGATCGGATAATACAAAAGAAGGCTAACAGTTGACTCCCTGCACCCCCTTCCCCGACTCCACCTCTGCCTTCCCCCATGACAAAGCTGATGGTAATCATTTAACTTTAGTAGGGTAATTATTAGTGGAGTATGGCTGAAAGAAGGATATTGTCCAGGCAGGATTTGAATTAGTAGACAAATGAAAGACTGCATAACACCTTAGCAGCCACTGAGAAACCCTCATTCCTCATCTCACTGCTCTAACAGTTTTATACAGCGAAAGATCAGTGATCGTTACTGAAAGTTTTTCATGCTGTAGTCCTTCATTTTGCATAGGATCACTTTTTTCTCTGTGCTTGGACTAAAAACCTCAACAGCAAGTCATTGTGACATTAAAACATTTGTAGAAAGTTATAGTGGGCAAAGCCATCTCTTTGGAACATGAGGAAATTTACCTGGACTATTTAATAATCCTATGGTGTTTGACTGTATTAATAATGTCTCTGTGGAATGTCAATTGTCATGCTGTCTACATGAAAGATGAATGATAAGCCCTTGATGTCAGTTTGAGATAGGAAAAGTGTATTGCCTCTTAGTATTATAAACCCTAGTGAATGACTAATAGAGAGATCAATGCATTGGCTGCATCTGGAGTTAATGTGTTGAAGAAGTTCAATACAAAGTCTTTTCTCCCATTTAGTTGATACTAGAACCGTTACTTATTCCTGGAAGTGGAATGTATTTATTACTATTTTTCTTTCTAACAGTTTTGTAAGTATCTGCTCTAAGTAGATTCTGAAGTAGAATAAACCCTATTGATTTGTTTGGTTCACTTCCTCCAATTGACATTTCTAAGCTGATAAGGTGCAGCATGTCATACTTTCCTCAAGAAGCACTATTACAGAAAAGCACATTACTTAGCCTTCAGATGCAATTGGCCTTAAGATGAGATGAGTAATGAGAGAATTAATGTTCTTTAATTCTCCCTGTGATCATTTAAGGAACTCTGGCATAGCACCTTCTATTTTTCCTTTATGCTTACTCTTTCAATGAATTACTGAACTGAACTCAGTGTTGTTTTCAGTGTTTCAGTTGTGACATCAGATGATGACTAACTGAATCTAAATTAAAGTATTGATGGCTTTATCAATAGCAGTACCAATATATTGATGAAAAAGCAGTAGACAATTGAGTTTATCAAACCTTGAAAGCACTGCAGCCATAACCCTGGCAAATATAGGTCAAATTCATCAAGTGAATTTAAGTCCTATGTGTATCTCCATGTGATACCATTGTCATTAGTTTCTTGACTGGAAAGTGTCTATAATCTTGCCACCAGGCATGTACAGAACCATCTGTGAGTTGACACTGCTCTAGGGGTAACAAGCTGGGTATTAATTGTTCAAGGTGTGGATCAGCTGCATGTAACTTTTGCCATAGCCCAGGAACTAGGTGCGAAAATGCCAATGTGCATACAGAATAGTGTACTGTGTGGAGCAGTACCCTGTGCCCAAAAGATTCAGCTTCAAGTCTTCACTTGGGCCTGCTTTAAAGTAGGAATTCAAACTTGCATTTTCAACATAAGGCAGAAGTGTCCTGGCTGCCAATCTGCTCTGTCTCTTAGGAAGGCAGTGTCCTTAGATACAGAAAGACATACAATTTGTTGTTTCAGGCAGAAATGAGTGGGTGTCCCTGGAGAGGTTAGCTGCTTTGCTTGTGCCCAAACCTTTTTCCTGTGCAATTATATCTTACATGGCTTCTGAGGATCTTGTAGAGCAGGTTTCTGGCCTCTCCTCACCCTGTGCAGGGCAGAGACAACAAGTGGCTGGGGACTGTGCTAGGTCAGGGTGGAATTACGCACCAATGTCACCCGGCAGTAGCAGCAGAGGGCTTAGATGTCTGGTAATCAGCTTCCAGACATGACCAAGAATGTCCCAGAGCTGTCGAAGAAACATGTCATATTCTCCACTTGTGGCTGTGCAGTGCTGGGGATCCTGCCAGGGGTCAGGCTTAGTCCATATTTGACTCCAGTCGGCAGGGAGGACCTTCTGCTGTGCTGCACACAGACATTCCATCTGGAAGCTCAGTCTTTGAAAGCACTATTGGCCAGTGTCATCCTTTCCTTTTCCTGCTGACAATTAATGTTAAAAATACCCGTAACTTGTTGCATCATTATAAATAAACTAAGAAACAGTTAAATAAATACTGTGCTCATCAAGTTTATTTAATCTTTGAGTTGCTCTTGTATGAATGAGTCTTTGGTCTCTTTGCTTTTGGGGGTGGGAGGTCCAGATACCTGTTTGTGCCATGGCCAATTTCATGTGATTAGTCCCTGTCTGTGGCTTTCTCTGGCACATTTCACATGCAGCTTTCTTCTTCTCAGTCTCATAAACACTTTTGTCCATCTCTCATATTTGTCTGCTGAGAAGAAATCTTGCATAAGCTGTGGGTCAAATCTCCTGAGAAACAGATGCTTGTGACGGTAGTTTCTCGTCCCAGAGAGGAACAGTGTTGTTTTCAGGAGGTGGTGGCAGCTCCTACGTTACTGAAAGGTCTTTTTTAAAACAAAATTTGTCTCTTTCTCATCCTGCAGTTCTTCAGTGACTCTGACATAGTTTCCTAACTGTGCAGGTGTTTTGGTTTTGTTTAGCAAAGTGTGCTGTCAGCACATGATTCATTGATATAATTTTGTGATTATATTACCTGTGCAAGGGATTATAAAGAACCATGAAGACAAATATGAGTGCGTAGTGAATGGAAATGCAGAAACACCATAAAACCAACACAAAAATGGCATGTATTGATGACAACTATATCAGCAGGTCTTCGGGATCTCAATGTGTCTATGTACACTTCTCAGGATATCTAGATCAGAAACCAAGAGACACTGAGTGTCTAAGAGGTTGTCTTAAGACTTGATGGAGAAGGAATTTGAATTACATCCCCTTCTTAAGGTGTACATTCCCTTCTTGAGGTGTACAGGAAAGCACATCCAAAACGGGCATGTCATCACCGATCTAAAAAGACCCCAGAAGACATGACGAGGACTGAGCTGGCATTTCTCATCTTCTGTATCACCCAAGACAGACAGACCAACCATCTGGGTATTTGTTTATTGTTTTAACATTTTTTATTCTGGATTGGGAATTAATATGAACTTGCTATCATATAGGTAGTCACATATATAATTTTAAAATGCTTAAAATAGTGTCCTTCAAATTATAATCCCATCGTCAGACATTTGCTGTCCGGCAATAGCAAATTTTTCAGCAGAAAATGTCTTATTGAACTGTAATTTTAGATAACTTGGGGAAATGTAGTGGTAATACCTAATTTTTGCCAATCAGTGTAAAAATTCTAAAAGTCTGGGTTAGTTAGACATCATGGCATTAACATTGGCCCTTCATTTTGATTGTTTCGTAGTAACAGGCCTTCTTCAGGTGTTTCCTCTGGATATGTTCATAGAGTATTTAATGGTATATTTATTTACGTTGTACTTCTAGGCTGATGATTCTTTTAGGTAACTTGTGTAAATTCTCACTTGTGTAAATTTTAAATAATACCACTATGTCATATCCATTGTGTGTCTTTTCCAGTAGCTGCACTTTCAACTTACCAGTACAGACATCTGGAAAAGGAACATCAGTGCTTATTGAAGGAAATTTTTGTGAATCTCCTAGTCTACTGAAGCAGGTGCAGTGGTAAAGCTTTAGATTACTATGAAATACCCTTACATTCTGTGTTATTCACTTCTTTCTCTCCAAAACACAGAAAGAAAATTATATTTTGCCCTTGTTTAGCATTTTAAACTGGTTTTGCATTTTCCTTCAGATGAAAATGCCCTTTATGCAGGGCACATCATAAAAAATACATTTTATTTTTTGGTGAAAAGCCTGGGGTGCCAGTCTCCAACCAAACATCTTCCTAAGATGTTTTAATACTTGTGCAAGAAGATTTGATATTTCTAAGGCCACTTGCTAGATTTTTGGAGTTGCAAATGCCTTGGAGAAAATATTTGGTAAATATATAAATTTGATGAATTTGACAAAATATGAGTTCTTTTTCTTGATATTATAAACTGTAAGTAGTGGTGATGCCAAATTCTGTGGCCTGATTTTATCATAGTTGATCGTCAAAAGGCCATGTGCTGTCTATGCACTTGAGAGGAAAGCAACCAGAATAATCAGTGATTGTTCACTTCCTCTCTCTCAGTACGGTTATAATAGGAGTGAAGTGCTTAGGTGCTTCCTTTGTTTCAAACCACTTTTTCAGCACTGTACATGAGGTTGGCAAATGCAGCTTCGCTACATTATGCATTATAACCTTCCATCATGTCCACCTGAAATAATGCTTTAGTCAGTGATTAATGAGCAGACTTTCCTCTCCTGTTCAGGCATGAATATATGAAGCTCCTATGACCACTGAAAGAGAATGCATAGCCAGTAATGCATTTTAAGACCCGTGGACTGTAAAAATCTCTGCAAGGATTGAGAGAAAGCTTACCACTCATGTCCTACCTGTCCTGCAGAAGAAGGCGGCATCTGCCCAGTGATGGCCATCTCACAACTGATCGAGCAAACGGCTGTATTAAACACCAGCTATGAAGTATCATACTGCTAAAAGCTTGCCATGTTTTCTATACAGTGTTAGCTTTATGGCTGCACTTTGGTCCCTTAGTACAATGGGCTGTGAACAAAGAAAAGAGCTTTGAATATCACATCAAAGCTCCCTGACTAAGAATCTGGGCCTTAAAAGAAACAATCCCAGCCCCAGGAAGAGCAACAGATCTCACTTTGTTTTAAAAATTCCCATTATGTTAGGACTTTGATGTCTCAGATATTGACCCTGAGCTGCACCTGGTAATGGGTGGGGAGCTACAGTCTGTTTAGTCTGCATGTGGTTATTGTGTCAATTCTGGGAGTTAGAGAGAGCCTTTTCCTAGGAATGTGGGAACGGGGATCCAAAGGTTGGCAAAGAATAGAAAGGGCTATGCAGCCTGTGTACCCAGATGAACTCAGGGGTCCTGCACCTATATCCCAGGCTCCAAGTCCCGGTTCTCATGCAGTCCCACTGCATAACCGTTGCTCATACGGCTGATAAAGACCTGTCAGAAATTCTGCAGAAAGGTCAAAAAGGTAATCTTATAGATGAAAGTGGGACTGTTGAGACAGGATTGTTAGCAGTTGAAGCATTCAAGAGGAAAACACAACAGGAAAAGGTGTAAAATCTTAAAAGAAAAGCTCAAGAAGGTTGGTCAAGGGTTAGTCCAAGAATCCTAGAGTTAAGTCATCATTGTTATCAGTCCCAGTGGAACTGGTGTGGAACAGCAGCTCTGCAACACCTGGGAGCCTTTCCAGTCAGCTGCAGAGAATGAGCCTTCCCAGCCTGCAAAGGCCATTTTGGGCTGGTGAGCATACTAATGCCTAATAGCTAGTCATTATATATTTATATTAGTATATATTGTATAACTACTTGCAAAGGCAATGCCTAACTGAAGGTGTCCAGATAAACTGCCACCCAAAACAAACTGCGACAGCCCAAGAACACAAAAACGGGATGTCAAGGAAATAATTGTGTAAAAATAATGGTATACTGCTGTAAATTTTCTTGGCATGAGGCCATTGAAAAGCAGCAAGAGCTTGTGAGTGGTTTAGCCAGAAAAATGTAGGTAGTTAAACAGTTTGCAGAATCCTAACAGAGGGAACTTCATATTGATAGAGAATATACACTGTATCTTTTTCACTCATCCTACTGCTAACGCATCAAGGTTGACAGAATTTCATTGTATTTGCTACAGATGTTTTCTCTGAGGCTTTCCAGATTTTCTTATTAATTTTTTTCTTAATGTTACTTTCTTACTGACTCCAAAATTCATTCCGATGCTCATTTAGTTACTTCTTGTAAAGGGTAATATCTTACATCTAGAGGTGCTCCTGTAGGAGATTTGCATAGCTGTGGTTATTAGAATTAAACAGTATCTGAGAGGACAAAAATTTAATTCTCCTGTCTTACTGTTCCTGTGAATTCAATAGCTACCCATAATTAATGTTGCTAGGTATTTAAGATGCTTACCTTGATATCCCTGGTTGTTGACTATTACATAAACTTCTGCAAGTTATTTTTGTCAAGTTACAAGCACAAATCCATTTTTATCTTCATTGGTCTGAAGTCTTGTTATTCTTGCCACTCCTTTTAAGTCTCCTATCATTTTCGAAGAGTTAAGAAGGAGTTAAGACACCTTTTTACTTTTTGTGATAAATGCACAGGTGTTTCTTAAATTCTTCTTGGATTCTTCTTTAAAATCTTACATTTTAAAAGTCTTACATCCATAGGTTTTATGTTTTTAATTCAGATATTCAATTCCATTCATGTATATGTTGTCCTTCGTTTTCAGATTTCCAAGATTCACTGTATTCATGCATTACCAACACACTGGATACACAGAATTTCGTGAAATTTCAGAATTTTTTGTGGCAGAAATAGTTCTGCCAAGGTTTTGACACAGAAAAGGATTCCTGAAAGAATTCATTTGCAGTTTGCTCATGACAAATTCTAATAAAAGAATGGGAAACTTTTAACTGTGATTTCTTTCTCTATGATTTTAGGCCATATGAAACCTGTGTCCATAATTTATGATCTCTGAAGATAACTGTGTTTTCCTTGTCCTGAAGTTCTAACATCTTCTCTATGGACTTTGACCATATTTTCCATTTTCTTTCTGCATACTGGTGGATTTCTACTTCCTCTATGCTCACTATTCAGCGCATAATTAGAAAAAGACCTTGACTACAGTACTGTAATAATACTGCTGTATTATTAATATGAAAATCATTTACTTGCTTTTCAGGGATAATGGAGATCTTTATTTGATTTTTGAATTATTAAAGCTTACCTACAATCCAGATACATGGCTAACAGACTTCATTATTAGTTTTCCATATAATGTGAACTTTTAACTACCCCAAAACTCTGCTAAGGCTTGTAGTTAATTGTTTGTTGTCAACAAGAGGATTTTTTTTGGTGTATACGCACAAAAGTGCATTTCAGACTAATAATGAGGGAATTCACTATGATGTCCCTAAACTCCAAGTCTGGATTAGAGGATCTAATTTAGTGTCAAGAAGAGACTTCTAACATAGATGCAAGCATAGATGCTAACATCTATGCTTTTATAAAACATTTCAGAAATCTAGTAATCTGCCTTTCTTTTTTCTGTGCCTCATTGTACCCAAATGGTGTCATGTCCAATTGCAGTTTTACTTCACAGAAGTCCACATCACAGTAGCAAATGTCAATGTTTAATACTGTCTATAGCTTTAATTGATAGCAATACTCGATGTAGAAGTACATTTTAGGGCACTGAAGATGGACCAAGGATTCATATTCTTCAGGGAACTGATTAATTTTAAACTTATTTCTTTCTTTGTGTCTATATTTAGTGTAAGAACAAATCATTTTCATATAATTTTCTGTTCTGGTTACAATCTTAAGGATGTCAAGGGAATGGATAAATGGATAAATGTTCTTCTATTTTCTCTTTATTATTATAATTTTTCTCACAAGATTGAGGAAAAAAGGGAGAATATAATGAGAATAAAAATGCACAGTATTGAAGCATTAAAATTTGGTGATAATTCATTCCTGTGACAGAGTACAGCAAGTACAAAATGCAGTGTAAGATACATTCATTTTCCCGACAAAACCTGTAAAAGGAGTAGGAAATAGTATAAAGGTAATTTACTCTTATTGCAATCATCCTAAGACAGCAGTCTCATGTCCTTTTAGGAATGTCTCTTGTGACAACATAGCTGTAGATACTTTATTTGAGGCTACTCATTAGTTTAGATTTATTACTAATATATGGAAACAATACTAGTGTTTGTGCATAGGTCATTAATTCTACTATAAGGATATGAATATCAGTTTTTCTGTTGGGCTATTTGAAGTGAAAAGATTTTAAAAGAAAAAGATCAATTTTTAAATATTGACTTTGATATCGGAATTTTTTATTATGTTATCTACCAAAACGAAAAACAATCATGTTTTGACTTTTCCTTGTGTGGGTTTAGTTCTGAAGTACTGCATTATTTAGATCAATGAGAATAGTAATGGTTTAATTTAAAACTCTGCACGTTTATTTAATTCCCCTGCAGCTACCAAGATTTGAAATAATAGAGGACATTTTTTCCTAGCAATGCTGGCATGAGATCTGTGGGCTTAAAATATGTCACTTGAAATTACATGTCCGCACAAAATTTAGCGCTAGTAAACACTTAAATAAAATGCTATTAGAGCACAGAGCATTATCTCTTTCCCTAAATTGCTTCAATTGTGTTTAATATAGTTTTACTGAGAAATTGTCCCAAGAACTTTGCTGTTTGGTGATCAACCAATAAATAGCATGCAATACATTTTAGTTTCAGAGTGTTTTACCTTCGTTAGAAATAGCAATCACTCTGCCAGAAAGGACACTAGAAATGCTGTAATTGTCCAGGTGGATGAATAGTTGCTACATGCTCAGCAATAGTTTGCATGATGTTGATGATTAGAAGGGTTTTTTTTGTTGTTGATGGGCAAAGGCTGGATTAAGGATGAGATGGGTAGCTGAGCTTCCTTTGGGCAGGGTACCAAGGAGCTCGAACAAAGGTGTCCTTAGTGTGTATTGAACAGCCAAAGCTTACCTCAGAATTGCAGAAAAGTAGAGATTATATTGTCTCACAAATGGTTGTCATGTGACTAAAGAAATATAAATCTAGTAATCTATCACCCTGAAGGATCTGTGTAGTAAGATATTTAAAGAAGTTAAGATTAGAGTAGCTTCATTTGCAATTTAAATTTGCTACAGACTATTTTTTGAAAGCATATACGAGGGTCCTAGAATGTGAAGTGTCATTCAGTGGTGGGTATTAAGATGTAATTTATCAAACTTTCCTTTGCCCATGCCTGGCTTTCCCCTGCACTTAGTTTGTAAGGGAAGGCTGAACTGTGTGTACACAATCCCCACCCCACGCCATGCTCCAGTTGCTGCCTGTGTAGTCCCGGCACAGTGCTGCTCTGGGACGGTGAGGCTGCTGTCACTGCTCTTGGCCAGTTTCTTCAGGCAGTGCTCACTCTGAAGTGGATCTAGACACAAAAATCATGCAAGAACACATTTATATATTACACATGGGTTAAACAAATTAAACACAAGTCATGTGGAGAGGTGCAGGACTGCGGATCTGCGTGTGGGTAAGGAAGTACTTCCCTGTAGCACAGAAGTGCCTAAGTTGGGCAGAAGCAAGGCTTGATAAGTGCCTGTCTCTAGACTCTTTTGAAGGGCTGGCACTAGGCTTAGTTTCCTTGCCAGTTTCTTGTTCAGAGCCCTGTCCTTGGCCTGCAGGTCTCCCTACATACTGCAGAGGAAGCATAGTGGTTTGATTAAGTAGTTTGGATTCCAAGTTGTTAAAAAACAGTGCAGAACTCATAGATTTTGGGGTATTTTTGGATCTGACTTCTGCTGGTTCCCATGAAGGACTTAAGGGTCATGTGATGGTTGGAGGTCATCTTGGGCACAGTGATCACAAAATGATAATTTTCGACTCTTGTAGAAGTTAGGAGGGCAGACTTTGGCCTGTTTAGGAGACTGGTTGAGAGTACCTTGTGAAGCAGTCCTGAAGGGCAAAGGAATCCAGGAAGGTTGGGCATTCTTCCAGAAGAAAATCTTCAAGGCACAGGAGCATGTCCCCATATGCTGACAGATGAGCTGGTGGGGAAGAAGTCACCGTCCCTGGAGGTGTTGAAAAGGTATGTATTTGTGGCACATAGGGAAATGATTTAGTGATGGACTTGGTAGTGCTGGGTTAACTGTTGGACTTGATGATCTTAAAGGTCTTTTCCAACCTAAACAATTCTATAATTCTATAACATACCAGACAGCATTTACAAGATAAGAAACTGGAATTTAGAATTGCAAATAATTAAATTCCCTTCTATTCCCTGCTCTGTTAGGATGACTTGAAGGTTTATGTTAATGCAGGGCCCAGACAGGTTAATAAGATTTTTCTTTTCTGGTTAGGTCTCTCTTCCTCTCTTCTGGGTATGTAGCAAACAAATGTACTTTTATCTCTGTCTTATCACAGGCTCCTCTGCTTCCATTCTGGGGTATGGCAAACCCATCCCAGGCTCTTTAACTGATGATAAATATGCCAAGACCTAGATGCTCTAGATGGCAGTATGATGTAGACATAGTGTTTCTTCTTGGTATGGGTCGTTCTAAAAATGAGGATTGTCTTTGTACATAATCTTGCAAAAGCATCACAGATTCAGTTCTATCCTACTGGAATTATGAGCCTGCGTGGTAGGAGCAGCATCAAGTAGAAAACATTATTGATGGAAATTATTTCAAACACCATTATATGAACAAATGGTGGTTTTTAATGTAAGGAGAAAAGGTGTCTGAGTGTCAGGGTTATTTTCGGGAGTCCCCTTTTACCCTACTATGTTGAGATCTTTGAGTGGTCCAATACTGCTCAATCACTGCAAAAACATAGCTCATTCTTGCCTTGCATGCTGCCTCTGGGGCAATTCTGATTCTGACACCACAACTAAGTTTTTAAATATGCTGTGACAGTCCTTGTCTCTCCAATGCTGTTCTTGCTTCTGTACCATAAAGTGATAATTATGCCTGGGTAGTATCCAGAATATTTACCTATAAGCCCTTGCAATTGCTTTAGATAATTAATTAGTAATGTTTGCTCACCATTTTTAATGTAGTCCACATATTATTATTCTTTATAGCCAATATATTCTTTTGTCTACAATCCTAAAGAGTCAGTCTTGTTCAGTAACCGCAAGCAGAGCACAGACACTACAGTAAGGCATGGAGTAAGTGCATTAGAGATCACACCAAGGATAACTCAGGACAAACAACTGGCTCAGGAGCCAGGGGAAAACATCATGAAAAACAATAAAGTGAGAAAAGGGCATGCAGCAGGGCAGAATATTTATCCCCCAATTATAGCAACATCCTGTTTACTTTGGTGACTATAAAACCATGCTGAACTAGAATGAATTTCTTTTCAAGAGCGAGTATGTTTGTGTTAAGAAGAAATGATCATTGCCTTTTAACAGTGCAGCAATTCTGATCTGACGCCAGCATGAGATTGAATTTATTTAACTACTGTCAGGTAAACAAGGGGTCAGACAGTGCAACACCCTAGACTTAAGGTTTCAAATGGCAGTGTCTTCTGCAGAGTTAGTAAAAAAAAAGAAACTTCTTTCAGTTAGCTCCCAGCATAAAGGAAGGAACTAATGGTTGTGAGAAAACATAGTCATTAGAGCTTGGAATTTGTAGCCTTAATTTCTTGGTAGAGATTAGATACTATTAAAACAATATTTTTAATCTTAAAGCTTCTCTAAAAGCCTACTAACAAGAAAGTGCTATAATGAAAATCCATATAATGCTGATTATATTGTCAATACTAATGAAAATGTTTCTGTTGGTCTTTGTGAAAGTGGGTTAGATATCACAGTGTCTTTGCACAGAAGTTGCCAGCTAAGTGCATTTTTTTTCTGGAGACTTGTCAAAACCTAACATGGCAGTATGTTCTTTCTGCATGAGATGAAACAGCTACACTGCCAGTAAGAATATGTCAACATGGTAAATTTTTGCCTCTCTGGAAGTGGGCAGCTTGATGATTGCAGCCTGATTGTGACATCAAGGAACATTGCTGTCGTCTCCACTACCTCAGATCAGAAAGGAAACACAAAGGTATGTCAGCCTGAATAATCTTTCCCCTTCTGGAAAGACAAATTGCACGTCAGAGGTACCACCACACACTAAATTGCTGTGTGGTGGTAGGATGCTTTTACCTCTGTTCTAATTTGGTTTTGGTAAAGCAAATGCACAAAACGAACAATTTGGATTCACACTTCCTGTATAGTTCCTTGTTAGAAGGTTTGCAAGTTGGTCTCTTGCATCAGCAACTGCAGAGACAAAGCTAATCATAGAATTGTAGAATGGACCTTGAAGATCATCTAGTCCCAAACCCCCTGCCATGGGTATGGACACCTCCCACTAGACCAGTTGACTCAAGGCTTTATCCAACCTGGGTTTCTGTCATGGCTATCTCTCTGTACGAGCAACATTGCTTCTTTTCCATGTCTGTTAGCTGGTCTGTCCTGGGAGGGATGCTCTCAGCATGTTTGCATTGCTGCTATTCTTATTTTTAAGCTACCTTAAATAAGATTTTTTTCTAAGAAAGGCTTCTTGTAGGATATTAGAAATGACATTTTTGAGAGAATACTGTAATGATGATATAATGTGATTTTGTACTTCTGTAGAAGTTTCCATTTGCTCTTGTCAAAGTACCATAAAACCATTTTCTAGCGTATGTCTTTAGACAAGTGGATAAGCACAAATCTAGGCCTGATTCTCCTCCCTTTTGTGTTGGCTTTGCCCTTGCAAGTGTGTTAATTTCAGTAAAGAAAACGAGCCTTTCTTTTTCTGCCTGGTGAAGAGACTGACTGCCTCGGACCACTGTCCATGTTCATGTCATACCAAGTAGGGCTGGGGGTTGCAGTATGGGTAGTACAGGCTGGTGACAGAAAGAGTCAGGGCCTAAGTCCCTGAGTGAGGGAAGAGGACATGTAAAACTTTCCCTGGGTTTCCAAGGCAGTAGTGGTCCTCACGTGAGTGCCTTACTGGGGATGAATGTAGACGTATTGCAGAAAGCAAAGCTGTGCAGGCATCACACTGTCAGGCATGGACACATGTAGATGCCTACACACTTGTAGGCATCCACATATTGAATGTCCAGCCAAAGAAAGTCACAACCTGCAGATGTTTTAGGAAAAGCCAATACATCTGCACTTGTCACTAAAATCTTAAACGCACACTTTGGCTGCAGATTATAAGAGTGACAGTCTGCTGTTTTGGTGGCACAAGTTGAGGCTTTTCATGGCAAGGGATCCCAGCTTCTCAGTATCAGTTTTCTCAATGGAACAGCTTGATTTCCTCTCACTGTGCTTGTAATATCTTAAGACTGAATATAAGAAATAGGTTTCATTTCAACAATTACTACATTACAGATATCTTCTTTCAGTCTTGTTCATTGTTGTGTTAAATTCAGAACAGATAGGGCTATTTTTTTAAGAGTAATTTACAGCTGCTGAAGATGCAGGCCTTAGCTGTGCAATTCTGACATGTATACCACTACTGTGTGCTCTGTTAGGAGCTGAAGAAGTTTTAAAGTTTGTTTCCTCATACTGCCTTGAGGAATTGTCCCTTTCAAATCAGCTTGAGAGAACTCTTGAACTCGCTAAATTTTCTGAGTTTCCTTTATTGTTCTTCATTCTCTGAAGTTTGTATATATATGTTTTGAATATTCCCATTTGCCCTGTGTTTTGATATTTGTTTGAGAACTTCTCCATTGTACTTCTCATGTTTAATCTTGTCAAGTAAATCAAATAGCAAATGCCTTGTTCTTGCTTCTTGCTTAATTTAAGCTTTGCTTATTAAGCTCAGTCAGTCCTGAATACTAGCAAGCTGTTGTTTCTCTGCCTAAAATCATCAACACATTCAAATACATTACTATACAAGTTATGTCAGTTTTTCTGAATTTCCTAGTGGTGGTTCATTAGCTGGCAATAAGACCAGAAAAAAAACCCACAGCCCTCCTAGTCTATATTTATTTCTTATATTTATTTCTTTCCCAGGATCATAACTGTTGAAATGCCAACATTTAATTGATGGTTTGTATATATTTATGTATCATCAAGAAGAAATGCCCAGTATTCAAAATACACTGGCATTTTGTATCAAGGCCATAAGTGTCTTAGTGCAGGCTCCTTAGTATAGGATCTTCATTTGAAACTACACTCTTCTCAGTGCTCTTTTATCCAATAACTAATTTGGAAGTCGGTGACCCCTTTTTTTGTAGCTTCTTCCTCAGCATTTTCTCTCTAAGCCAGATAGATCTTTTATCTTTGATAAGTCCAAATCTCTATAGCCCTGAAGAGGTTATCATTCAGCTGGCAAGATTTCTTTTGTTGACCGGAAAGCATCTGCTGACTTTCACTCTTGTCTTTACTTCCTCACTGTGAGGGAATTGATTTCAAGAGCTTAATTGCCTCCTTGTCACGTGTTACACTTTAAAATTTTGTTTTGCTAAATGGGGAATTGAAAGCAGTATTTTTACCATTATCATATTTACTGAGGTCATAATAGGAAAAGAATCATGCAGCTAAGTATCAAAACAGTGTCTGCAATTTCCTTCCAAGAAAATTCCTATACTTTGTGGTTATTTCAAATATTTTAAGTTTCTGTGGAACTTAATCTACTGTTGAGCAAGTTGATTGATTAATACAAGAATAGGGCTTTTGGCAAGAAGTAAGGTTAACATTGACAAGTTGCTTGATAATTATTACAGAGTGAAAACCAACACAAATACATACGTTATGCAGGGAGCTCAGTCTTAAACTGCATGTAATGTTATATGTTCCTCTTGGAATTGATTCTAGAAGTCAGAAAATAGAATTAGAATTGGTAATATTCAATAGGGAAATATCTAAAAGTGTTGAAATTAATTTCAAAATAAGGCAACCAGTATATGTAGGAGGTCTTTGTCAGCTACATTTGTTGCTAAAATGCTTCCTATTTATTTTGTTTCTCTTTAGTGATTCTGATATGATAGTTTTTGGAAGAGTTTCATTTTGTTTGTGTTTTTTGTTTTTTTTTTTTTTTCTTCAATGATCTAATTGTAATTCTGTCCAGACATTTGAGTGAAACAATTTAGTAAGGGGTTTTAATTAAGTTTTAATTAAGAAATATTAAATGCATTTACAAAGTAAAGGTGGAAGCATTTGCATCTTGAAATAGAAGGAATAATTTCTGGGTAAAATACCAAGGAAAAGGCAATGAAAATAAAATTAAACTGTTTAAGTGTAGAACAATGTCTACTGTTATATTAGTGTCTGCAAAAAACAGAATGTAACACTGATACTCAGGAGAAGTTCTAATCTTGGAGTGCCATTCTACAAATTCTTCATATCTGGACAAGGAAATCACTGGTTGATATTGATTCTTTCTCCAGATCTTTTGTAGCTGTATTTTACCTGACAACACTTCAGTTTTGTTCAGCTGGGCATAAGTTCCTACATAAGGACTGTGCCAACTTCTCGTTTCCTCCATCTTCCTCTGACCTGTGCCTTCCTCTTCCTTTTCACCCCACCAGTGCCAAAATCATACATCAGCTTGACTCTGTCATCAGTTACTCACAACTGAGGAAATTAGATGCTCTTTTATCTCTCTTTTAGACATATTTCTTGAGATAAGAGAAAGACCTTTTTACAAATGTCTTTTTCTGTGCACTGATCATTGGGTAACTAACTTGTACAGTGATGTCCAAATTTTTAAATGTCTAAACTTATAACAAATGAATCTTACCCATCTTCTTTTAAATCAGAAGTTTTAGTCTTGGAAGAAATTTACTGCTGTTCAAATGGAGAGTAACATGCTCCTAATAAACAGACTTTTGAGCATCCAAACTCAGGATCTGACAGATACTCTGTGATTAATGCACATTATCAGGAGTCACACAGCTGTAGCATCACTGGGCTCCCTTTAAAACAGCCCATTGCTCATAGAAAATGCTTTTTTGTTATTAAGATATTTTAGATATTAAGTCTTTCACCATGAAAAAAATGGTAAGAATTGTTTTCCCCAAGAAAGCTCAATATACTAGTTTGAGGCAGAGACAGTTTCTTGAGGTATGGAATTAAAAAATGATGAATGTGCTTTTTTTTAGTGTGATGTTTGTCCGCGTGGTGGCTTGCTCAGACATTCTTGTCTGAATATCTTAGGGTCTGGAGCTTTTCAAGGCAATATAGGTCAGCATATGGATTTTGAAGCACTTGGAAAATTTGACAATAAACGGTAAGGTCATCTTGACATTTAATGTGATGGTGCTATGAAGAAGTGAAAGCTTTTGAATTCATTCATGAAATGTATACACAGGTGTTGTATTTTGAAAATTCAGTGGGTATTTCTGCACCTGCATATGAGGATTTTTATCTGTATTTTCACCTTTATTTAGATTACTCAGGAGGTAATAGTGTCTTCAGAAATCCCGTGTTCTCTTCAGAAAATGATGGCTCATCTTTGATCTTCTTTAAAATAGGATAATTGTAGAAAAGAGCATCAGCTAGCAAAATTGCTACATAAAAAAAGATTAAGTGAGAGTGCCTGATTTAGGATTATTCAGTTTTCCAAATAAATGGAATAACTGAATTATTTCCATTAATATTGGAGCATCAAAGATCATTAAAACTATGAAACCCTGATTTATATGGAATGGGGTGATTTTGTTGATCATGAATTCCCATCTTGTTGAGTTGGCAGAGCTGAACAGCTACATATTGAATGACATGGAGAATAATATAGCTATTTATGGAACCACATCACACCTTCAGATACTCCTGTACCACATGTACACAGGTCTTAGATGTTTTGAGGTGGATAGATTGAAGCACAGGACAATGGGACCAAGACTAAAAAAAAAATTACAATTTGTGTGGTTATATGGATTCCTGTGTTTTTCCATGATTTTTCCATGTCTTCAGAACCTAGCTCTCTACATGCAATGACATTATGCATTGTATGCATTTACTACCTCTTCTCCAAGTACTCAGCTATGACATAACATAATATATCATAGAATCACAGACTGGCTTGGGTTGGAAGTGACCTTAAAGATCATCTAGTTCCAACCCGCCTGCCGTGGGCAGGAACACCTTCCATTAGACCTGGTTGCTCAAAGGCCCATCCAACCTGACCTTGAACACTTCCAGGGCTGTGGCATCCACAACTTCCCTGGGCAACCTGTCCCAGCGCCTCACCACCCTCACAGTAAAGAATTTCTTCCTAACATCTAATCTAAACCTACTCTCTTTCAGTTTGAAGTCATTGCCCTTGTCCTGTCACTATATGCCCTTGTAAAAAATTTCCGTCTTTCTTGTAGGTTCCCTTCTGATACTGGAAGGTCACAATTAGCTCACCCCCTGCTGAGGGTGCACTTCCTCTGTCATAAACGAAGATATTCCATAACACTGGTCCCAGTACAGACCCCTGAGGGACACTACTTATCATTGATGTCCATCAGGACTCTGAGCCGCTGACCACAACCCTCTGGATGTGACTGTCCAGCCAATTTCTTATCCGTCTAAAAATCCACGCATCAAATCTGTCTCTCTCCAGTTTAGAGAGAAGGATGTTGTGGGGGATAGTGTGAAAAGTTTTACAGAAGTCCAGATAAATAACACCTGTAGCCCTTCCCTTGTTCACTGATGTAGTCACTCCCTCATAGAAGGCCCCTGTTGTTGGTCAGGCAGGATTTGCCCTCGGTGAAGCCATGCTCAAATCACCTTCCTGGTCCCAGCCACAGAGGTGAGACTGACAGGTTGGTAGTTCACATGGTCCTTCTTTCTTCCCTTTTTAGAGATGGGTACGATGTTTCCCTCTTTCCAGGTACCTGGGACTTACAACTGACTACCATGACTTTTCAAATATCATGGAGAGTGGTTTGGCAACTACGTCAGGCAACTTCCTCAGGACTCTGGGATGCATCTCACTGGGTCCCGTAGACTCATATACATTCAGGTTCTTCAGGTGGTCATGAACCTGACCTTTACTTACAGTGGGAAGCACTTTGCTCCCCCAGTCCCCACCCTGCTGCTGTCCACTCAAGAGAGGTTGTGGGAAAAGGATGCCACAAAAGACTGAGGCAAAAAGTTGTGGAGTACTTCAGCCTTCTCCCCACCCATTGTTACCAGTTTACCAGCATTATTTATCAGGGGGGTTACACCTTCTTTAACTTGCCTTTTCTGTTTAACACACCTGTAGAAGCCCTTCCTGTTATTCTTTGTGTGTCTTTCCAGGTTCAGCTCCAGCTTCACCTTTGCCTTCCTCACCCCATACCTACGCAACCAACTGTCATCGATATTCTCTTTGCAGATTATCTGTCCTTGTTTCCACTGCCTGTGCTTTTGGTTCTTTACCTTTAGTTTGACCAGCAGGTCCCTAATCAGCCATGCTGGTTTCTTGCCTTCCTTGCCCAGTTTCTTGCTCCTGGTGATTGCTAGCTCTTGCACCTTATGGAAGACTTCCTTGAAGATCTCACAACTCTGATCCGCTCCCTTGCCCCTGAGGGCAGTCTCCCAGGGGATCCTATTGACTATCTCCTTGAAGAGCTGGAAATTTGCTTTCTTAAAGTTTAGGGGCCNGTCTTTCCAGGTTCAGCTCCAGCTTCACCTTTGCCTTCCTCACCCCATACCAACTGTCATCGATATTCTCTTTGCAGATTATCTGTCCTTGTTTCCACTGCCTGTGCTTTTGGTTCTTTACCTTTAGTTTGACCAGCAGGTCCCTAATCAGCCATGCTGGTTTCTTGCCTTCCTTGCCCAGTTTCTTGCTCCTGGTGATTGCTAGCTCTTGCACCTTATGGAAGACTTCCTTGAAGATCTCACAACTCTGATCCGCTCCCTTGCCCCTGAGGGCAGTCTCCCAGGGGATCCTATTGACTATCTCCTTGAAGAGCTGGAAATTTGCTTTCTTAAAGTTTAGGGGCCTAAATTTACTCCTTATCTGACCCAAATCACTCAGGACTGCAAACTCCACCAATTCATGACCACTGCAGCCCAGGCTGCCTTCAATCTTGATATCGCCCATTAGCTTGCTTATGTTGGTGACCATCAGATCCAGTATCACATCCCCTCTGGTAGTGCTGTCTATTATCTGGCTTAAGAAGTTATCCTCTATGCATTCCAGGAGTCTCCTGGATTGCCTACTGCTCACCGTGCTACTTTACCAGCAGGTGTCAGGGTGATTGGAAACCCCCAGCAGGACAAGAGCCTGAGAGCACAATGTGTCTTGTAGCTGGAGCAAGAATGCTTTGTCAATAGGCTGCCCTTGATCAGATGGCCTGTTATAGTCACCGACCAACCATGAGATTCCCTTTGTTGCCTCAATCTCTGATTCTTACCCACAGGCTTTTGACCTCCTCATGGCTGTTCTTCAGAGACAACTCTCCACACTCAATCCATCTCTTGATGTAGAGGGCAACCCCTCTGCCTCTCCTTCCTGCCCTCTCTGTTCTGGACAGTCCAAAGCCATCGATAGTTGCACTTCACTCACGGGATTCTTCCCACCAAATTTCAATAATGGTCATAACTTTCTAGAAGCACAGGGTTTCTAACTCCTCCTGTTTGTTGCCCATGCTGTGTGCATTGGTGTAATGGCACCCCAGCTGGGCTGTCAGATGTGTCACCTTCCTAGAACAGCTCTTAATTCCTTTGAGATATTTCCTTGGCATTTCCCTGCTTGCTTCTGTTACTTCAGGAGTCCCTAAGGTATATATCGAAGGATGATAGAATTATTATTGTAAGACCACATATCTGGACTTGTGCAAGTTCCCAAATTTATCATGTTGTAATTTTCAGACCACGCACAAGCAAAGTTACTTGGATAGATTATGTACTTCTAAGAGCGGGTGAGTTGACCTGCATGCAATGTAAGGGCATTGCTGATATGAGCTGGCTTCTGAAAACAATGTTCAAATCCAGACTGATAACATAAACCAGACTTCTAGACTTGTATTTATAATTAAATCTGGGAGCCTCTTCATAGTTAGATGACAAAGTGCTGAAATGTGGAAAGCTGAAAAAAAAATTAATTCTTATATAAGTGGAAATTGCAAAAGGGTTAAGATTGTCTAGATACTCTTTATATTTGTCCAAAGAAAAGACAGAAAAATGTTTGCTTAGAGTTGTGCTCCGCTTTTGCACTTACTGAAATCTGAAATGCTTTTGATTGAGAATTTTTTGTCATTGGCTTTAAGAAGTGTTACAGAAACATACTGTGCCCATTACATAACAATAAGCTAAGTGTGGTTAGAAATTCTACAAACAAAACTGACAAAGACCCAGTTCTCTTTCAGCTTTCTGAATTTCAATTCAGAAATTCAATTTCTGCTTACAGAGAAACTCCTTTGACTTAATAGATTTATTCCCATGCAGTTGAGGGCAAGACTGGGGCAGAAGGGTATACTGGGAAATTCATTCTCCTGCCTTGAAAAACAAGGAGTTGATTCTGACATAATGTGATTTTCGCATAATAGATGATTGTCACGTATGTTGCAAAACCCACTATTGTGCCCTCCTCTGTATAAGGCTAGAATTAAGCCCAGTGTTTCTATTTTAAGCACTGAAACACAGAATCTAATTAGTGATGCACTTATGTATTATTCCTACACCAGAGTAATAACTCTTACAGAAAGCTTGCACTTGTGTAACATATGTTTATTTAGCCTTTCATAAATTTATTATCTAACTATTGC
This sequence comes from Oxyruncus cristatus, assembly GCA_013399855.1. NCBI lineage: Eukaryota > Metazoa > Chordata > Aves > Passeriformes > Cotingidae > Oxyruncus > Oxyruncus cristatus. The sequence goes on from VXAY01007639.1 coordinate 26,322, forward strand.
TTTTATGGTTCAGACCATGGATTATTAATTGAAACAGTAAAATAAGCAATCATCTTTGGTTGCCATAGCAAAGTTACCCAAAATATAGTTGCTGAGGAAACCATACTGAGGATATACACAACATATAATCTAATAATGTTAATATACAGCTTTAAGACTACAAGAACATAGAATATACTTGTTCTCTTGTAGGGAGATTAAATGTTGAATCTCATACATGTTTACTGAATTATTTTTGAAAATATTCCTGTTACATGTAAAGATACAGCTTACCTAACTGTCAGATACATGTCTGATAATCTTTAGACTGTATCATGATTTTTTTTAAAAATCCTGCTTCATTAAGGGAAGAAACAGACTTTGGAAAAGCATCATAAATGGATGAAAAGTGAGCAAACGTCATCATGATGAATGCTGCTTTTGTAATACAAATAAAGAGCTACAATGACGAGAAAAAGAATAATCGAAAATTTTAATTTTTCCCTGCAGCATTGTGGTACTTTATTTCTAACAATTAGAAAATACTAGAATGATCTGCCACATCCAATATGGGTCCTGTAATGTACATAATCTCTTTTCTGACAGATGCATGTATATAACCATTTTTAATATGCTTCCAGTACAGAGGACCTCAGAACATCCCCATGTAACCTGTTTAAGGGCTTTGCTCCTCCGCTATTAGTAAGATTTTCCCAGTGTCTACCATGAATATTTATTGCTGCAGCATGAGCCACTTACTTTGTCCTGTGCTGTGCATCATGGTCAGAGTATTTAACTTCTGCAGCATCTCTCAGTGTACATGAAGACGGTTATAATATTTCCAAATTGTGTCTTCTTTGATTAAATAACCCCAGTTTTCCATTTTCTTGATCCTTTATGTTTTATGCTTAGATTGTTACAACTTTCTTTAAATTCTATACCTTGGATCCCATATTCCAGCTGAAACTTAAGCTGTGCTAGACAGAGCAAGGAGTCTATTTCACTTGTCTTCACATATTCCTAATTATAAATTGTAGCATGGCTGAGTGTTTTAGTTTGTGACTAGGACATTATTCACTCATGTTCTGCTTGTGACCCATTGCAGTATCTAAAATCGATTTTTAAAAAATTGCTACCAAAATCAAATGCTGTACATCCTGCATTTGTGCAGTCAACCATTGCTAAGAATAGGAACATGCATTTATTTATGGTGAATTGTTTCCTGTTCTTCAGTAGATCATTTCTTGCTTGTTAAGAATATTTGAACTCTAATGATGTTAGCAAAGATATTTGCAGCTCCTTTTAGTTTCGTCTTTCATGAATAATCATTGTAATAATGGAATAAAAAGAGCATAGGAAGCCTTTTTATTTAATCTTCTGACTTTGGATGAAAAAGTTAATACTAGAGCTAGGACACACTATAATGGAACTTTTATAAAACCTTCTGTTTTTGACACGTAACTACTCTCAGTTGCTATCTAGCCTCCAGTTGTCCAACCAGTTTTGTATCAAACAGTAGAAGATGGAGCAAGACCATGTTTCCCTAACTTCTGTAAGACAAGTCTGTCCTGCTAGACTGCTTTCCCAAGACATTCAGCAGGCTGAGATTTCCCATTACCTAAAGGTCACATACTAAATTCTACCTCCTGCAGATGAAAAGCTCCCTTCGTGTAATCTTCCTTGTCTGTAATCAACTGCTCCCCAGGACTGTACCTATGCTCTTTTATTTTCTTAACCTTGAATAAACCTTTCTTCAATTGGCTTGACTTTATTAATATTCCATGTCTCCAAGCTGCTAACTTGGTGCTGAGTATACAGGGTAAAATCTCTTTATTTGCCTGCTCTTGGTGAAAAAGCTATACCCTTTAATATTGACAAGTGACTTGTGAGAATTTTCACAAAATATGTGCCATGATTATAATCCCATCCTTAATCATGTACTAAGATTTCCAGCTCTTCTTATTTAGTTTCACGATTCTGGTGAAGGTATGCAGACATTTAGGATATTTAGCAATCCAGGCACAACTAGAGCATGGGCAGTTAAAACCTGGAGGAGGACTACTGTCATGGTCTGTTTTGATTTCTCAGTTTTACCGGATAAGTTGTTCTGTAAATTAAACTTTATTTTATGAGCTCATTCAGACAGAAAACAAACACAACATGCAGGGGATCAATCCTCTTTGTACAGACTGATCTAAGGAGAATTCACTAATTAATCACTTAACTCTTGAATCTTCTAAATTACAGGTTCTCTAATTCATTACTTGCAACTCATAACTTGTAACCTGTGTACCTATAAGCAAAACAGTAATCTGGCCAATGGTGAGAGTGCTCATCCTTCCTCCTCCATCACAGTGTGGGCATCCCCTGTATCACACCAGGAAGCATGAAAGCCCCAGCTGTCCACTTGCTGTTAGATCTACTAAAAATCTCCTTGTGTAAGCTGAAGTATTTACACCTTCAAGCTTGAAAGTTTGATCTGTCCTATTTCCATGAGTTAACAGGTTCCAAAGAAAGTGCTAGTAAATCAAAGTGCAAGGATTGTGGCTGCAGGAGACAGCAAGCTACATGTTACAGTGGCTATGTAATGACTTTAGCCCTTTCTGGCAACCATCTCCTGCCTACGTGTTGCCATCTAATGGCACTACTCACAGTGCTGTTGCAGGGCACATACAACAGGCCTTGGCATGAGCCAAAATCTGAGCACAAGGTGAATGTAAGACTATGGAGAAACTATGAAGAAAGATAATTAGAGGTTGGTCAAGTCACTGATAGCCAGCTGGTGCTCCTAAGCTGTGGCAGGCTATTTAGGGCAGTATCCCTGATGCTCTTCTGGATGACAAATAAGGGCCACAAAATCCTTAGATATCTTTTGGTTACTCCTGAAAGATGACACAGTTCCTGGTCTGCAGGTGGTACCAGAGTGGTCTTTAGGGTTATGCTGTGACAGGCACGTGCTTAAAAAAAGTTATTTCACACAGAAAACTGGTCATTCACAGACTCATCAATAATTTTAGCTAGAAACTTCAATAAGGATTTTTAGGAAGCAGAGTTTGGTAGTTCATACAGATTTATTGCCTTAATGCTCTCTAACATGGTAGTCTGAAATGGTTCTGAATTGTGTCAATGAGTGATAAAGATTCCCCAGGTACTGTGTACAAAGCAACCCAGCTTACCCAAATGGTTCCTTGAAAGCTGTTCTGGTTTACTGTGCCAGTGATCCACAGATAATAGGTCTCTGGAGGACTTTTGAACCAGGCTTTTCAATTCATGAAGGTGTAAGGATGTTCTGACTTGCCAAATCTAGGCAAACTTTGGCATCCCACAAAGTGTATTTCAAGAGTTTGAAGCAATGTTTCTGGCACGGCCAGGTAGTGGGGCACTACTGGGATAGCCCACGCTGGAGTAGGTGGGTGCCCAAGAGAAGGGTGTGACACCATGGAAACTGAGAAATCCGCGTTGGATTCTCCTGGCAGGGAATTGCAGATCTGTGGAGAGAGGGACCCACACTGGAGCAGGTTTCCTGATAAGACTTGAGACTCTGTGGGGAACCCACACTGGAGCAGCCTGTGCCTGAAGGACTGCACCCCATGAAGAGTGACCCACATTGCAGCAGTACTTCTCATGGAGAGCTCTTTCCTGTGAGGTGGACTCACACAGGAGAAGTTTGTGGAGAACTGTCTCTTGTGGGAAGGACCCCATGTTGGAGCAGGGGAAGGACTCCTCTTCCTGAGCAGTGGCAGAAACATCATCCGGTGAACTGCCTGTAACCCCCATTCTTTGTCTCCCTCTGCTGCTGAGGGGGAGGAGGTATAGCTCAGAAAGAAAGGAGGGGTGGGGGGAAGGTGTTTTTAAGATTTATTTAACTTCTCATCATCCTGCTCTGATTTTGTTAGTAATAAATTCAATTAACATCCTCAATTAGAGTCTGTGTTCCCTGTGATGGTATTTGGTGAGTGATCTCTCCCTGTCTTTCTCTCAGCCTATGGATCCTGTTGTGTATTTTCTCTCCTCTGTCCAGTTACAGAGGTGAGTGGTAGGGCAACTTTAGTGAGTGCCTTGTGTCCACGCAGGGTCAACCCACTACAATCTCAGGGAATTTTATTGAATTTTTAATAGATTAAGGAGGGATAGTTGGGAAATATAGTGATTCAGAACTGGGGACAGGCATGGCAGGGAGGGAAATCATGCAATGCTTAGGCAAAATCTTAACTGTAGAAGCAATTTTCAAGCACAGAGGTAAAGAAAATTATTATACTTTCAAACCTTGCAATAGCTACACAATGTTGTTTTAAAGTTTCTGACTTGCTGCAGACTAACAGAATATATTTACATTCTTTTGCTAGAGTGAGAAAATGTCATACAGTAATTTCACAAGCAAACTTTAAAATATTTACAGTTTTAAGTACTGAGTGATAGGTAGCATATTGATAGTTTTGTTTCATGTAATTAAAAATGGTAGAAGGAAAATTTCAAAATTAATTGACATGATTTCATGCAATGATCTGATATGGAAGTAGGAAACAGCTTTGGAAACTAAATAAATCTGTCAGCAATGGAAATTGGTACTGGAACAGGTTTATCTCAGATAAAACATTTCTGTTTATTTCATGCAGTTAGCATGACCTCACAAAACCTGCTATGATCACATAATCATGTCGTTTCATTTTTGCACACTCCCAAATTTTATTCTTACACTAAAAAAAGTTATTAAATAAACAAAAATAAAGGAATTCAGTATGTTCTCCTTACTTTTTAAAAGGTAAGTCTTTTGTGAGCAAACCATGGCATTATGAAGACTTTTTCATTTAGAAAAAGACAGTTCAAAATGCAAACTCCAGTGGATCACTGCTTTTGCCAAAAGTTTTTGCCAAGTTATGTAGTGAGGATCAATGGTATCCTGCAGTGCATCAGGAAGAGTGTGGCCAGCAAGTCAAAGGAGGTGATCCTCCCCCTCTACTTGGCCCTAGTGAGGCCACATCTGGAGTGCTGTGCCCAGTTCTGGGCTTCTCAGTACAAGACAAGAAGTTACTGGAGAGGGTCCAGTGAAGGAACAGGAAGATGATTAAGGGACTGGAGCATCTCTCCTGTGAAGAGAGACTGTGAGAGCTGGGCCTGTTTAGTCTGAAAAAGACTGAGAGGGGAACTCATTAATGCAGATACATATCTCAAAGGCAGGTGTCAAGAGGAAGGTGCCAGGCTCTTTTCAGTGGAGCCCAGTGACAGGATGAGGAGCAACAGCCATAAACTAAAACACATGAAGTTCCACCTCAATATGTACCTTGAAGGAGGCAGAGCACTGGAACCGGCTGCCCCAGGTCATGGAGTCTCCCTCTCTGGAGACATTTATAACTCACCTGGATGTGTTCCTGTGTAACCTGTTCTAGGTGACCCTGTCTTGGCCAGAGGGTTGGACTAGATGATCTCCAGATGTCCCTTCCATCCTCAACTGTTCTGTGATTCTCTGATTTTCAGAACTAAACCCTGCAGTTTAGACACCTAGCCACATTTTATCAACTTGTAAATGAACAGCTAGTTAATACTGTTTATTAATCATTTTTATTCACGAATTCTAGTTTGTCTCAGTTTAATGAGACAAAAGTGTTTTGCTAAGGAGAATGAGTTATAAGGAAGACCAAAACTCCTCCCTCTAAGCAATTGTAAATCCGAAATTAAGAGGCTCCAATTGAGAAAATCTGGAGAAAAAGAAAATAACAGGCCTTTATTAAAGGATATATGTGTATTGGCAGAACAACAAAAGAACACAAAGCAAACCCCCAACTGAGCAATAGCCCTATACCCAAAAATCCCTTTCAATGAAAAAATGAACAGTTCAGTTTGTGCTTTTTGGTGCAATTCTAACCACAGTCAGCAGGGGGCGCTGTTGGGCTCTGGCGGTCACCACGTGGAGGCCCCTCCCAGGTGTGCTTGGGGGGCGAGGGGCGGGGGGGGGAAGAAGAAGAAAGAAAGGGTTCTTCCCAAAGGAAACTCACGATGTCCGCTGCTGGCCGTGTGACTCCCCCTTTCCTTCGCAGAGGTGCACCAAAACTGCTGCCAAAAACACAGGAGCTGGGGAAGGGAAAACAAAAGTGGCTCTCTCTCTCTTCCCAAAAACAAAAATAGTTCCTCTCCAATGAAATCCGAATAAAGTCCACCGGGGCGGGGGGCAGAAAAAAAAACGTGCCGGCAAACTAGGCAGCCAGCCTGAGAACAAAGCAGCCTCCCAGCTCTTGCTACACACACCCTTCCTTGTCCCCGCAGCCACCAAAAACTGAGTGTCCTCTTTCCCCTCTCTCCAGCTATTAGCTTGGAATGTCAAACTGTGGCCACTTCTTCTGTGTTTTCGCAAATACCCAAGGCAAAACCAGCCTGCCCATTTAAACATCACCCCACCCCCCCACACACACTGTGAGGCAGGGGGAAAGGAAAAATTCGTGTTTAGTTTTAGAACAAGTAAACCCATGACATAGTTATTCATGTCTAGATCCTTGTTTATTCAACTGAACCAAGATTACCTCAGAATGTGGACTAAGCTCACTAACCTTAGTTTGTATAGAGTGTCTTTACAAATAAATTATTTGAAGCATATTTGTTTGTGATGAATCACTATGAATCCCTATGTGTTGCTTAGGATTTACTCACACGTCATTAGGGTACCCCTCAAATGCTTTAACAAGAAATGTAGTAACTGTTGTGCCTTTACATGACAAATGACAATTCAGCAGTGACCCCTTTCCTAGTGATATACACCAACTATCAGGAAATTGGATTGCTATCTTCTGTCAAGCCAATGATGTGAATCACAAGTGTCATTCTTCCTTAGTATCCAAAGGGGCATAGCCGCAACAGATACATGACACTCATGTTTAGTCACATGAAGCATTTAGTTAACAGGTGGTCTGCAATAAGTAAAATAGATATGTAGGAAAAGTTTCATTGAAATGCATGCTGCATAACTTTTTCTAATCTTTTTCCATCACATGAGCACACTGTTCTATTAAATTCTGTATTAAATGAACATTGTGTCCTATAAGAATTACAGCAAGAGGAAATTATCCTCACATATCACATTACAGAAATGCAAAGCTTCAGACAGCAATGTCAAATTATTTTTCATGATAAGTTTCTTCATGAGAGGAGCACTTACTGTTTGGAATTCATAGTTTTAAAGTTGTGCCCCCATTATGTTACAAGTTGCAGGTGGCCTAATTAAAACCAAGATTTATTAAGAGTCAAGTGGGAAAATCAAATCATAATGAAGAAAATATTATGAATAATATATAGTCATTTATGTGCAGAAGAAGCTAAAATATGTTGGCAAATGTTGAATTAGTTCTCTCAAATTTATGAAGAGCACAAGAGCACGTTTTCCATTCTCCCATTTGAACCTTCAAAGAACCCAGCCTGTCACACACCATTCATATTTGTTGTAGCCTCTTTACCTCTTTATTTCACCTGTAGTCTAGTCCTGTTGTACTCCAATATCTTAGGTGTATCTAATGATCTCATTCTAATTAAAGGAACATCTAGACTTTAAACAGTTCATGTTGACACACATCCAAAACACTGAAATGGTACTGGAGGCTCTACATCTGTCCCAAGAAGGATGTGAAGACATCAGATAGTCTGGCAAAAGCAGAGTGCTTACAAAGAGTGACTTTAGGCAAAGTGCAAAGGCTGGCATACGCTACTTGTACCTGTCAGTTGTGATGGTGACTGACACAGACCGAGGAAGAAACAGATTTGGAAATGGAAACTGAAATAGATGCTTCAATGATGAAAATCCAAATTGTGCTGAAGTTGTTTGTTTGTTGGCGTGCCACACAGCCTGCATATGTGTTGGAAATGTATCTGTCTCGTGGCATTCAAAAAGACTGGAAACAAAAGGGAGACATCCTCATTATGTGGCATATTGCCTCCTTTATCAGTGTTTCAGTGTGATGCCAGTTATGTTAGAGCCTGTAGCAGTGATAAGAAATAAAAATACAGAATGCCCTTGGTAAATCCCCTCTTTTCTTTCCCTTGTTAAAAAAAACAAGAGGTGAGGTAGATTGTTTAAAATGTATAGATTGTGCAGATGGGCAGATTCAACCACATCAAGAAAACTATGATTAGTTGTTATTCAGTGCAGTGTTTTAAAGCTCCACTTTAAAGCTCCAAAACTTTTAAAGTTTTGCACTGAGTTTTTTCCAACAGTTTTCTCCTTCCATGTTCAGTTAGCAACTGGTGTAACTAATCCTCACCTAACTATAATTAATGATGACAACACCTGTAAGTGCAGGCATATATAGTTTCAGGATAAGACAAGCTTATATGTATCTCAGAAAAGACCAAGTATCACAAAAACCAACTTTTTGAATTCTTTTTATTTTATTGGCCAAAATATGCAGGTGTTGGACTTTTAAATCAAGTAAGAATCCATACCACAAGACACTAGGTATTGCATTTGTACTATACATAATCTGAAGAGATTTGGGGTGTGAAGGACACAAGAGAAACTGTTTTAAGCATGTTGGGAAATGCTTGTTCCTACGCCTTATTTACAGTCATGTCTTTGTGGAGCTCTTCCTGAGGATTAATATTATTAGAAATAGTATAAGTGGAGTCTATAAAGAGGGTTTAAAAGGATGATGAAGAAAATCATGTTTAAATTACTTTCCCTGTAACCAACACCATGCAGTGCCTAATAAGACTTTAAAATAATTTTTACAAAATTAATTTTGATGCATAGCTCATATTTCTTTCATCTCAGACAGTGAAGTCAACATGTTCTTTCAGTTAGTTTAACGTTTTTATGCCTGATTATAATGCTTATGATTGTTGCTAGTCCTTCAAGCTGGTCTGTGTCTTTAGGCACAGCCTTGTGCAAGCAAAATGGCACAGGCTGAATTACCACAAAAGCAGCCCTTAGAGGCATTGTGCATCAAGGACACTCCTCCTCTGCTGATGTGTTGGGTGGAGGAGAAAACAAGAAGAAAATTTACAGCATGTCTTAAAAAATAGTAGTTCACTGCCTTGCTCACAGTGGCCAGGTTTTCTGACTGTGGAGGGTGTGGGTGAAGATGGAGAACTTTTGAATGGAATTCACTTTTACATTCATTTCATTTCACCTCTCTAAGGTTGTTTACTAGCCCAGGCCTACTTTATGAATCCCAGGGGACTTGCTCTCCTTTTTGCCAGTGAAATGAAAGGAACAGGCAAACTCACAACACAGTGAGTGTTTAATGTGTGATAAAATTGGCCTTTCAGCCTCAACTCCCATTTCTAAACCCAATATAGGAACCATATAAATTACTTAATGGGCATTGAATAAAGCCTGAAACTTTCTCTGTGATCTTTTCTCATTTCTTTAAGGTCCTACCAGCTCCCGAAGAAGTGGAAAACTTTAATTCTGATGGGGGGAGAAAGCTGAAACAATTAGAATAGTGCAAACTGGAGTATACATCTAGCTGTGCTGGTGTATTTGAGACATTAAAATCCCATGGAATTGGTACATTCTGTCTCTTTGGGTCTAGATCCCACTTTATATCTGTGGCAGTTTGCACGATCATTAAGGCCCATTCCCATTTTGCACTTTTGTGACATCTGTCCAGTCACCATAGAAAAGATGGTCCTGTACTTTGCATGCATACGGGGCTATGAATGATACACATTTCTGCATTAAGAAGGGTTGGATTTCTGACTTCTAATCGGTTTCCCAAGAGGGCTATTTTTCCCTTTTCTGTTGACTGGGGTTCTCATGATACAACTGTGCAGCACAAAGCATGCTTTGTGGAGCCATCTGCACTAGTGTGGAGAGCAGAAGTATGTAGCTATGCTACCCTGGTTCTTCTCCAGAGCAGATACATCCTGTTGCTAATGATCACTAAGTACAGAGTATTGAGCTTGTGCACAATACTTTAAAACTGAATGTTTAATCATACCTCTTATATGTTATCTAACTTGTCTGTCTTTTCACAGTATTGAGTTCTGCCATATAGTTATATCGAGAGGAATGCAAGGATCGGTGATTCCAGATTTTGAGTACTGTGTCCAGTTCTGTGCACCTCACTACAATAAATATATTCTGGTGCTGGATTGTGTCCAGAGAAGAGCAACAAAGCTGTTGATGAAAAGGCTGGAGCACAAGTCCTATGACAAGTGGCTGAGGAAGCTGTAGTTGTTTAGCCTGGGGAAAAGGAGGATGAGGGGAGACCTTATTGCTCTCTCAGGTAGTTATCTACCTGAAAGGATGTTTTAGCAAGTAGGAGATTGATCTCTTCTCCCAAGTAACAGGCATCAGGGCAAGAGGAAATGGCCTCAAGCTGAGCATGGGGAAGTTTAGGTTGGATATTAGGAAAAATTTCTTCACTGAAAGGGTTGTCAAGCGTTGGAATAGGCTGCCAAAGGAAGTAGTTGAGTCATCATCCCTGGAGGTATTCAAAAGATGTGTAGATGTGGCACTTAGGGACAGGATTTATTGATGGACTTGTCAGTGCTGGGTAAAGGGTTGAATTTGATGATCTTAATGGTCTTTTCCAACCTAAATGATTCTATGATTCTATGACTGGCCTGAGGGAGCTTAGGCAGAGTGAGGAATCTCAGTTTCCAATTCCCTACTGGTCTTACTGGTAGAAGGACTTTTCTTCTGCTCATAGTTGCAGAGAGCACTTAATGGAAATAGAATGTTTATAAAAATACAGTTTGTTCTTATTTGTAATTTTGCTTTCTCATTTCACAAGGAAGAAACATCCTTTCTTAGATAAGGCATGATGAGTTGACTAAGGGGCACAGATATCTTCTTGGCTCAAATGTGGAGGAGGCAGCACTGTGACCGCAGTTACATATTTTAAAAGATTCCCAAGGAAGTCTTTTTCACCAGGTTATTATTTACTCACCCTAGCATAAAAGGCTGTTGCATTCATTCTAAAGTAACTTTCGAATTTGTTCTTTCAATATGGTTTAGATGCATGGTTCCATTATTTCTTAAGAAAATGATTCCACTAAGCTGACATAATACACACATAGTAGCTATAGAAAATAATTTTTAAAAATAACACTAATCCCTTGCATAGAGAGAAGATCTTATGCCAGGAAGAAGACTGCTGCCTCTTTCATCTTTAATAACTGAAGTGTGGCCCCTGGAGACTGAAGGTCACTGCGTGTAATGTTTCATAATGTGATATGCAGTCCCAGCATATAATGCTTCAGCCTGATCTCAGAGGCAGATGGCAGGAGTCACAGGTACAAATATACAATTTCATACTGTTTAGATCAAGATGAAATGCTATGTGATGGCATCTGTTGTCTCTGAAATCTTTGGAGATTTTTTGTCTGCATTAAAGATGAAGAGACTTATAGCTCAATAGATTGCTAGCCTGTATTCTTTTTTTTTTTTTTTTTTTTTTTTTTTTTTTTTTTTTTTTTTTTTTTTCTACTTCNTTGTGCTTGTTCTCTCTCTGCAAGTCATTTCCCCCACCACAAATACATTTTGAGGTGACTGGCCAATTTCTCCAAAATTTTACTGAAATGAAGTCTTGAAGACATTAGGGTCCTTAAAATGTCATAAAAAGCAGTGGTAGAGTAGAGGAATGACATCAGAATAAAAGCCCATACTGGCAAACATCCATTTAAATGCCTGCACTGGCTGATACGTGACCTGAACAGTTATCTGTTTGGTTTGGGCTCTGACTGGTCAGAGACCCTGTGCACAGGTCTGCCTGGCTCCAGTGCAGAGTAGCTGAGGAAGAAGTGCTCATCTAGGGTAGAGAAGGGATCTGGAGGCTGGAGGACAGGAGTGGGGAAAAGAAACCAAAGGGTCTGTGAGTACAGTGCTTAGGGACCAGAGACAACTATAAGGCACTACAGAGCCAGCAGCCCACGTGGTGTGGGTAAAAAACTTTTGTGGAAACATGGGCCATGAATGTGCATCAAGCCATACTGTAATAGGGGAGCCCCTGGAATGTGCATGAAAATAGTTCTACTACATTCAGAAAAACTTTTAACAACTACAAATAACGAGCATGATTTGGAGACTCGCAGCTGTCCTGTTGAGCTTTGACCAAATCTATGTGATCAAATTCCTAAATGAAACCAGTGTAATTACCACTCATTATAAACATTTGTTTATAATGACTGGCTGACCTAGGCTGACTGCCAGATGCCAACCTGGCTGCTCTTGCACTCCCTCTCCACAACAGGACAGGGGGAACAAAATAAGATGAAAGTCCATGGGTTGAGAGAACAACAGAGAGATCACACCAGTTATTTTCATAGACAAAACAGACTCCACTTGGGGAAGATTAATTTAATTTATTGCCAATTAATGGAGTTCTTCACCAGCTTCTCAAATGTGGGTCTCTGACCTGGGTGTTGGCAGGGCTGTTTCCCATTTCTTTTTGTTCCTCTCTTCCTCTCAGTCAGGCATTTTGCCCTTTCATAGATTTGTTTCCCTGAGGTGTCACCACCATTGTGCCTGAGGGGATCGGCTGTGCCCTGCAGGAGCCAGCTGAAACTAGCTGTGTCTGGCCTGGAGCAGCCCTGGCCTGTCCTCATAGACCCTGCTCTGCAGCCCCCCGTGGGCAGTGCCTGGGAACAGACACCCTGGGCAGTAAGGGGTTTGAGTACTTACATACACTTAAAGATTAGGGCTTAACAACAAATGTCAAAACTACATTGATTCAACAACAAAAGTCCTAAGAACAGTAATACTGTGGAGAAATGAAGTAAGCATTTTTACTGGCAACTATCAGGTAAAAATTCAGGATATCCACAGCTGCTAGACCACCAAGTGGTTGGGCACAGAGTTTGTGGTTATGTGCTATCCTAAAATATCAGACAACCTGAGTCTAGCGGTTGGAGTGCCTTTTGTGGACCATGTCATTGGCACGTCTTTCAGAAACACTGCGTATACTGCTCCAGCATCAAATGAATGCCCACCCCTTAATCCTATTTGCTTCAGCCTCATTCTTTACAAAATGGAGGTGATGATACCTCCCTATGTCCTTAATGATGATACCTTCCTATCGCTTAATGCCTTTAAATGGGAGAGGGGAAGAGTTTGCCAGTATAATAGGCATGGCATTCATTTTAGCAGGTGTCCTATTATGTGATCTCACTCCCTTTCCAAACCACGATGTAGATGTCAGTTTCAAACTGGTTCATAAATGAAAGAATGCATCCAGCTGCTTAAACATGCTTATTTAAGATATTTTTCACTTCCAAGAAATATGCAGAGGGCTTTTACCTTAGACAGCCCTCGTGGCCTCCTGGATTGGCAATGGCAAGGGAGATGCCACACCAAAACACATCTCTAATGGTGGTCATGTTCTACAATCAAGGAACTGAATCTGACCTGGGGCATCTGGTGTCTTCCCTGCTATAAAAAGAAGGAAAGAGTGAGTACCTAACTCTACAGCCAGCCTGCTGCTGTGTTTCATGTGCATTGCAAATTAGAAAACAGTTTGACAATGAAAGTAATAACGTGTTTGAATCTTGATGCAACAATGGTGTTTGTCTTAAAGGAAACAAGATCTTTGGCACTGCTCTATTGCTGCACAAGGTGCTTTGCACATCCCACCCCTTAAGCAAGATGAGATCACCTCTGTGGTGGATTTGAAATGAGGAAAGTTAAACTGAAAAGACGATGGCAAGCGTTGTTGCATATGGTGAAAATGTCCTTGTTCTACTTGATGGAAGATGAAAAGCCAATGCTAAGGAGGGAAGGAGCCAGGACCACTCAAGGGCTGTCCTGCTTTTGGTCCTGCCAATACTCAGGCATTCACTTTGCTTTGTTTAATAGCCTGACTAATAAACTTGATTTGCTTTCTTGTTCCTATTGTACAGTGAATTATCAACAAGGTTAACTTGCTTATCCCTGAATTTGCCTATGCCTCTGCAAAGCCTGGGTAAGCCTTCAATTATTTTTCATCTTTTGATGAAAGTCTTTGAAAACAAAAATTCAATATGAATGTCAAAAAGCTCTGCAGTGTGTGAGGTGTATTTTTCATTCACCATTTTGATAGAAGAGGTCAGCATGTATTTTACACTCCTTTTCAAAGATAAATATGTTACAGGCCTCACATCATTAAAGAAGTTTTTTCATTCTCAAACTATTAGAACTAAACATTTGTTTAATTAAAGTGAGAAAAGAAAAAGAAGATGATATAGAACTTTATTTAAAGTACCTGATTGTTGTTTATCTGAGTTTTTCTATTATTGGAAATTTGTTATTTGAAATTCTATTATTGAAAATAATTGCATTTATTATCAGAGAACAGTTACTACTTGCATCTACACTGCATCACTATAGACGGCTAAATCCTTTATTAACCAAATGAAGTTGGTGATGGCAGACATAGAAGCATTAAGTCAAGGGATTTCAAACACTGTTCACGTCACATAAACAAAAAAAAAATGCTGCTGAAAGCAAATCCTAAAAAAATTGTGGTTTAAAAATACACAAAGCAAGCTCATCTAGCTGTGAATCTACCCAGTAAACTACACATTTCACTATAAATCCTGTAAAGAACATGGGATGCAAGCATGTAGAAAGGCTGGATGTTTTGTGAAGGTCTATTGTAGTTCTCAGTCTAACCAAAAAACAAAATTGCTCTGCTATATGCTAATGTTCTGAATGTGGACAGAAGCTGCCTGAAATACCTTGCAGATGCAATACTGTGCTTTGCTAATGTTTCTTCTGCATCAGGAAAGCGGCCTCAGGCTATTGAATTAATGCTAGATACTAGATCAGCATTTTCTGTACTACCTTGATTTACTTATAGTGCTGAAACTTGCTGCTTTCTGAGCCTAGGGAACATCTGTGGCAGGAATTTAATACCTATGTTTGACTTTCTTCAGGTGAATCTTAGATTGGTACATACTATCGCCTGATATGTTCACAACTGTGCATAACCATATTTACACTCTTGGGCAGAGGATTCTGGATTGCATCAGCTAGTTCAGGAGTTAGTGGCTGCTCAATGTCTTTAGAGTCCTGAGTGAGGACAGTGTCTGCTGTTGTAAAGGCAGTACAACCCCCCCCACACACTTTTCTTTGCAAAAAGATTTGCCTGCTAAAAAAAAAGCCAGTCAAACATGATGCTTGGATGACAAACGACACCCCATTAGAAATGGAGAGTTTTTACTCCCCCCAAAGCAGATGAACCAAAAAGACTGTGAGTATCTGTCTAGTTTTATCGATACAGACCTTGGGTGAATGAGAATAACTTACAGATATGAAAATCCTTCATAGTGCTTATGTTACCACTCACTTTCAGCAACCATAAGTGAACTCTCCTTTAGGTGTTCTGTGAAGCTGGAAGATTTAGCATCTTACAATTGCAGTATATATCCCCAGGATTTGAAACTTTGCTCAGAGAGAAGTATTGTAGAAGATTGATTGTGTGCACTTTTTAAGATGGTGGAGGAATTGAATGCTTCATGTATATGTTTGGGAAAGTTTTAGTGAACGTGATCTAGGAGAGCCTTGAAAACCTTTGCTGCTGATTTGCTCTCTTCTGAGTGAGGTAATTCGAAAGGGAGAATGAAAAATCCAACAATTCACTTTGGATCATGCCAGTGTCTTTACTTGATTGTCAACTGCACAACTTCTGGGATTAGGGTGCAGGAGCACTCATTCCTACCTTACCCTCAAATGAGCACCCAAACCTCAAAATCACAGTGCTGGTTCCTTCCTCATCTACTCATTGATCTCAGGACTATTGATGCCCTCTTTTTATACTGATTTTGCTTTGGCAAAAGGGGTGAAGAGCAATTTTAACCTACTATTTTTGTCTTCTGGGGATGTTTGAAACCAGTCAGCTGGAAAGGAGCCTAAATTGAGTTTTTCCCTTTCTAAATGAGTGATGCAGAGCTATTCTGAAGAATGTGGAGAGCAGCACTGATGCTATATACATCTCCTTCAGGCCTGGTTTTAAATGCAGGTGTGATCAATTAAGCAGCTACTACTAAAAAAGGGCTGAGGCTTTGTAGAAGAGTGGCAGAATAAAATCACCTGCTTCCTGATGGTTTGTTTTGGCAGGCTCCTTTTGGCAATACCTTGGCAGGACTTCCTACTTACTTTCTATGTGGTGTTTGAAGTGTCAGACTCCAACAGTTTGCTCAGTACAGGATTCCTAAGGTTTGAAGCTACATAAAAGTCACAGAACGTATTAGAAATGAAAGCTTTTAATTATGCTGGACATTCCCTAGCCTATTGCCATCAGTGGTAGAGAAGTGACAGCAATATACATGGGAATGCCAAATGTAATTAAAAATGCTGGTTTCAAGTAGAAACTGTGATTTTTCTGACACCTGCAATGTCACAGTCTTTAAATGGATCTCATCCTGTTTGAAGGCTGACAAGTTACCTGAGCCTCAGGAGGACAGAATCAACTAGGATAAAATGAGAACTGTGCCAAATCTTTGCTCTTTGAAATTCACACTACAGCGTAGTCTGAAGTCTGAAGATGTTCCATTCACACGTTCTCCAATTGGCAGTAAGCTGGGACAGTGTGTTTTGCCATGGAACAAAGATAGTGCTGCTTGCCTATGTGTAGTGGGTTGACCTTGACTGAACACCAGGTGCCCACCAAGCTGCTCTATCACTCACCTTCCTAGCCAGAGAGGGGTTAGAGAATAAGATGGAAAACAACTTTCTGGGTTGCAATAAGGCAGTTTACTAAAGTAAAAGCGAAAGTTCACATGCACACAAGTTAAGAGAAAAATAACAAGGTTTATTCTCTACTTCCCATTAGCAAGCAATGTCCAGCCACTTCCCAGGAAACACGGCTTCAGCACGCGTAGTGGTTTCTCAGCAGGTAGACATATGTAAACAACAAATGCCCCACTTTCCTCCTCTTTTGCTTGGTTTTATTTCTGAGCTGACGTCATATGTTATGGAATATCCCTGTGGTTAGTTTGGGTCAGCTGGCCTACTTCTGTCCCTTC
This sequence comes from Oxyruncus cristatus, assembly GCA_013399855.1. Classification (NCBI taxonomy): domain Eukaryota; kingdom Metazoa; phylum Chordata; class Aves; order Passeriformes; family Cotingidae; genus Oxyruncus; species Oxyruncus cristatus. Next base: position 43,230 of record VXAY01007639.1, read on the forward strand.
CCCAGATCTTGCCCTCAGTTCAGGGAAGGGATGTTACAGTGCTGATGCTGTGCCAGCACTGCCCAGCAAAATCCAAAACACTGGTGTGTTATCAGCACCTTTCCAGCTACCAGTGCAAAGCACAGCACTGTGAGGGCTACTATGGGACAATACTCCAGCTCAGCCAGACCCAATACGCCATGGCACAGGCAAGAGAAAACCTGAAGCAGTCTGCTCTCCAAAGTGAAATGCAAAACAAAACCATTATGCAAATCCACCTCAATAATTGTCCATTGACTAAGGTGTCAAGTGTTGGAATGGATGTGGTGAATGTCCCAGAGATTTTTCATGGACACCAGGGTGGGGTTCATCACAGCTGAACCCCGGATGTACATACAGACTGGGGAATGAGGTGCTGGAAAGCAGTGCCTCAGAAAGGGACCTGGGGGTCCTGGTTGATGGCAAGCTGATTATGAGTCAGCAGTGCCCTGGCAGCCAGGAGGTACAACTGTGTCCTGGGGGGCATCAGGCAAAGCATCGCCTGCCTGTCGAGGGAGGGGATTGTCCCGCTCTGCTCTGCACTGGGGCGGCCTCACCTTGAATATTGTGTGCAGTTTTGGGCACTGCAATATAAGAGGGATATTAAGCTATAAGAGGGTGTCCACAGGAGGACAACGAAGATGGTGAAGGGCCTTCAGGGGAAGCCATATGAGGAGCTGCTGAGGTCACTTGGTCTGGAGAGGAGGAGGCTGAGGGGAGGCCTCATTTTGGTCTACAACTTCCTTGTTAGGGGAAGAAGAGGAGCAGGCACTGATCTCTTCTCCTTGGTGACCGGTGACAGGATCCGAGGGAATTTTTGTCTTTTTCTACAATAAAGTCACTGTATATGCTGGGTATCACTATATATCACTGTCTCCTGATCCAAAGTTACTCTTTGCTTTAAATTCTTTTATATCTTGTTTAATCAAGTGAACTTCGACAAAACAGCCCTTCAGAAGAGCTTGGGGTGATTTTGTCTTCTTTTCCTTTGAGAAGTGTTAAGTCCTGGTTCAGAGATTACCATGCTGGCATTGGATGGACTTAGCAGGAATGAATGTGGAGAATGAGAACCCACAATGATGTAATAATAATGTCTCAACTTATAAGCAGACAGATTAGGATGAAATTCATACAGCCACCCTTGCAGCTTGAATACTGGCAGAGAAGAGACTTCATTCTTCTTGAAGACTTGTATGTTGATGTAAGAAGTTTAACTGCATCTTTTCAAAGTTTTAGTCCTGGAAAATGCTCCAAGACCAATCTAGAACCTTGAAACCTCAGGAAGGCATTATATCGCCTCGCACAGCAAAAGTTCTGTTTATGCTGGTGCTCTAAAGACCTCAATGGCAATAATTGGATTCCTCTTAAATATTGTCCAAAATAAGGCTAAACTGTATATAAGTATATTTCAAAATTTCTAGATTTTATAGGAAAAAGATAACCATTTAAACATCCCTGCAGGAACTTTATTTGATTTATTTATTAGACAACTATTTGTACAGTAACCAGAATTAATTTTAATTTGTTTTCAGAGGGTAAAATTAGTAAAATCTTTGTCTCTTACTTTAATTGCATAACTTTTGCACCATCAGATTTGCTAACAAGTTTGTCACCTACATACATTAATGCCAAAGATCTATTTCAAAGACATGTACCATGTTGGTACAGGCTGTGCAGTCCAGAAGATTATATGCTCACTCTCTGGGGAAGGCATCCATCTAGCCAGTGTAAGCAGCATACCCTGCTGACATTCCAGTGGGAAAAAATGCTAAGTGACAGCTTAACAAGAATTGAAACAGGGAATGAGGAATAAGAGAAAACAGGAGAAGAGAGAAAAACATAACACATAGTTAATCTGAAAAACTTCTCCTTTTGTCATGAGAACCCAAATTTAAATTACTTTATTTCTTCCAGTCTGCTTGACATAGAAAACTAAACTCTTGTCTCAGATAACAGGTTTGTTTTATAAAGACAGAAGTGTTATTATTAATTAATTTCCTTCCTAATATAAAGTGCCAGACAAAGATTATCACTAAAACAATACATTGGCTCCTTCTGGAGCATTTTATCATTCTATCCAACTACCTAAAGAGGTCAGCAGGTTGTAACCTACAAGATGAGAGAAAGACTAGACGAAAACATGGAAACCTGAAAAAACAGTGTAGAGTGGGCTGACGAGGCAAAGAGAACAAGGAGGGAGCACTGGGTCCCAGGTTTGGCTGGAAAGCATTTGGAGAACACTGTTGAAGCCAGACCCAGATCCAAAGACAGAAGTTAACTGTGGCTAATCATTGTGCAGAACCAATCCAATTAGCTTAATGGTGAAGGGAAAATGAGACAGTTATTAAAAATTAAGTAGGATATATTGGGGGGGGG
>VXAY01007639.1:45701-155327 GCA_013399855.1 Oxyruncus cristatus
AAATACTATTGTCTGGACAAGTTTTTGTTTTTTTTTTTTTAAGGAAATACTATTGTCTGGACAAGTTTCAAACTAATGTGGCTTCAGTAGTCATTCTAGCTCTTCTCTGACTTCAATTTATTCTTCATCTTACTTGTTTCTCTTAATACTACCATTTGTTGATCATTATTATTTTCTTCTTGACATCATGATGCTTCAACGCATTTTGCTTAAGGCTGCAACCCAAGATTTATCCTGGCTTAATATTGCCCCTTTCCAGAAGTTTCTGAAGGAGTGTAAGAGCCTGACTCCTTCCTCTGCCACAGGTCTGAGAGAGAAAATGGTGTCTGAGCCTCTATGTATCACTGTGGCACTCACTTCTGAGGGTCTGCTTTTGCAGTGTGCCAGCAGTCTGTCTCAAAATCCTTTCCTGATGGCCTTTTGTTGATCAGCAACATTCTCAGCTGCATTCAGTGCTTTATTTTAAGTGACACTTTTTGGTGATCTTTGTCCCCTCTTGGAGCCCAACAGTTTATTTGCAGTGTAGATACAGCAATGCAGGCTTTATTCAAACATAGTAAAACTATGGATGCATTATCATGGTGGTCAGCATATGGACATAGCCTGAATTTGTTTACTTTTGCTGGAAAAAAAGCCTCTATTTTTCTGCTGCCATTAGACTGCCAAAAACATTCAGGCTAGTTAGTTAGTTAGTTAGCTAATACAGTGTAAGCAACAATGATGTCAATCTGCAATTGCAGTGCAGACATAGCTAATGTTAGATTAACAATTCATGTATGTGAAAAGCTGAAATGTAGTGCTGATTTTATTTGATATTATTGGTGTTCATTGGAAATCTACCTCCTCATGGGGCATACTTATTTTTAAATAAATCTCATGTATTGCAGAGAACTGGCACAGCAGGGAGTCAGAACAATCTCTCTCGGTAGCTTTTGCTAAATAGGCTGTAGGCACACAGCCATTGCATATTCAGCATCATATTTTATTTACTTTGTTTTCAGTTATTCCTATTCCTCATCCCAAGGAAGTTTTTTTTTTTTTTTTATTGCTCATTTTCTTTGTGTCAGTCGTAATTTTCCAGGTCACTCTGTTCAGGCACCTTTTACCATATGCATGCATACCATATGCAAAGAGACTGCAAATAGGATATACTTACAAGTTTAGAATCATTATTTAGTGGCTAACAGAAGTACAAGATAGCAATGTCCAGCAAGGCTGGACTTCACTGCTCGCTGGAGTGCATCCTCAGAGGTGGTGAGCTGCTGTTTTCCTTTAAGATTTTATACCTTCCAAGGTTCATATTTTTCCTCTTGCACTTTCCTCCTTGAGCTGCTAAAAACCTGTCTCACCATTCCTGTGTCTATGATTTTACCTTCCTTATCTTTGCTGCTGCTGCTCTACATACCTTCTCAGTTCTCTTTTTCACTGCTTCACAGTTTCCTCAGCAGCCTGAGCCAAGGACATGGCTGGGCTGTGTCAGAGCTGTGCCTCTGATGGCAGAGTGCTGAATCCCTCAGAGGGGTGGGATTCACACTTCACATCACTCTTCCTGTAAGAGTGTCTGGCCATTTCTAGGACCAGCTCATGAGGAGCTCTGGAGATTTTCCTGGGAAGGCTTAGGCTTGCTAGAAGATATATGTTAACTTCCAACAGATTCTTTTCTGAATTTCCAGTCCTTTGTGCTTTATTATTCACTACTGACTCTCTGGACCTTTTTACTTATTCTATAATATGAGTTAAAATCCAAATTAATCACAAGTATTCCTCCCCCAAACAAAGCAGTTGCATGGCTTATATTCATTTATCACAGGTGAAAGACAGCATGTGGCTACCCAAATCTTTACCCAGCTTTTGCAGTTCATAAGCCTACCCTTTCCCTTTTCCTCTTAGGAAAGGAGAATCCTGTGGAGTCTCCAGAGTGTTTGGGCTGCTTCTGTATCTGTTTTCTCTCTGTGGCATGGAAGATGGCTGTGCTGAGATTCAATGATATTGCACTATGTCAAGCTGAGGTACCACCTTAAGCTGCCAAATACAAATTCTCATGAAGTTCTATGGAGGCCTTTCTAAAGCTTTGAGGGAGCACTGAACTAACAGGGTTAGAGGTGATTTGGCGTGTTGCACATTTCTTTAGGTGTGGTTCTGACCTAATGCAGAGGGCCTTCTTCTCTGCTCACTCATGTTGGAGACAAGACACAATGTTGATCTTAAAACTTGGACAACATTGAAATCAGCATGAATTTTGCTCTCTATCTCTCAGGTTTTGTAGCAGGACACAGATTGTAAGGCAACAGCTTTTTCAGGTCTGCGTGAGAAATGTGGGAAGGAACTATCTTGTATCAGTGTGTTTAGGACATGTGTCTTGTGTTGTGTCTGTAAAATGTCATTCAGCACACTAGACCAATTAGCCTTGGAGGTTTCCTTCCAGAAAAAAAAAGTCTTACACATTTGTTTGTATACATTCAGCTTCCAAGAATCTCTCTGATTCACTAGAGATAAAAGAACATGTATTTTCTTGATTTCTACTTGAAAGACAATGCAAAACTAAATTGTATTTACTCTATATTGAACTGAAATGGCACGTTCCTGACTTATATAGTAGTCTATATCTGTCTAGATTTAGGAAGTGTTCCGTGTATTTCCTTGCATGTTTTCATATTTTCCCAGTAATGAATTTACTCCAAGGGACACATCGATTTTGCAAGCTCCCTTTTCAGCACATACTATAAAAATGGAAGAAATCAGGTTTTGATAAGAAACATTTGCCACTGTAAATGTGCCACAGTGCCAGTACTGGTAAATACTTGACAATCACATTAATCACCAAGAAAGAGCAGTCTTATGCAACCAGACACTGTGCTCTGGAAGTGCTTGGGCATGCATTCTCTTCCGAGATGAATTTGTAGTTGAAGGATGGCTGGTTGCTACTAGTCATCAGTGTACACTGTCCATTTTGAGAAGTGCATTCAGAGCTATTCAGCCCCAATGAATCCTGACAAGCAGAAATGGAGCCTCATTCTATTTTCTGAAATGTCTTCTCTCATTACACTTTGGTGCTCCTTTGACAGCTTTTCCTCCTGCTGTCATAGCTTCTTCTGTTATTCATCTTCCAATGGACTCAAAACAAAACTCTGCATTTTTGCTAACTGATGACTGCTGATATCCAAGGCTTCTGTACTCATTATCAGTGCAGAGTTCTCAAACTTCCTTTTTTATACTGTAACGGCACAGACACAACTTTTGTGGTAGTGAGTTTTTCTGGCTTTCCACAGAGATTATTGTATGTTGCAGTGCTGTCCAAAGTTCGTAAGTATCAGATGAATGTCACTGTCAACAGAGGCCAAAGCATTTCAGCAGAAGACATTTGAGGGGCTACACCCAATGTGAGAATGACTGACATCAATCATATCTCTGTCTTCAACTAAATAGCATATAAAAGTTTAGTTAATTAAAAAAGTAAACCGAAGTTGAAATGTGTATTTCATACCAGTCTCCTTAGGCATTGTAGTATTTTGCTCAAAATTTAATGGTAAGATTGGAAGGTATATTTGACAAGGACTTTTTTTTTTCATGTGCTATTCTGGCAACCATATGATAGATCAAGATATTAGGTTAAAAGAACAAAGTAAGATATAAAAATTACTATTAAGCTGAGTCATTCTACCATTTTCCAGGTGAGACTCTGAGACACTTCCAGAAGCATTGCAGTTGTCCTAACACTTCCCAGCTTTGCTACTATAAATAATTGGAGAGTTCTGATGAGGTTAGGGCCAAGGTAATTACCACTGATACCTTGAGTTCACATCCGGAGAAAAACTACACATTTTTCTCTAAGAGATTTCTTTTAATTTGGTGAGAAAATAGCCACTTTGGCAAAAAGGGTTTGACAGAAATCACGTGCAGACAAGGAAAAGCATTTCACTACAACACTTAGTACAAAGAACCCAATTCACAGAAGCACTGCACTTAATACCAAGTTACTAGGCAAACAGTACCCCAAACTTAAGTGAATGATCGCAACTTAAGTTAAATACAGACAATAGATGTTTCAGTTGCCGCAAGAGGAAGGAAAGAGAGATAAGAGAAGAAAGAATAAACTCAGAAAGAGAGGAGAGAGACGTATTTACCACTCTGGAGGTCACACGTTGACAGGTCAGGAGGGCAGAAGCCAAGTGGGAGTGGAGACCCTATGCGTGTCTGTTTATAGACTCTGGCTCTTGTGGTCACTCCCCTAGGTGGGACCTCTGGCTCACTGCCACTCACTGTCCCCCCAGCCGAAGTGAGGGGTGCCACAGCCACTTAGAGGCTCCAGGGGGTGTGGTGTGCGTGGGCCACCAGGCAGACCTTGTTGACAGCCCAGCCACATGGCTTTCCCTGCCTTGTGCTCTGCATGGAAATGGCTATGTTGGCTCCAGGCCTAGGTCTAGCCCTTCCCCTACCCGCCCAGACTACATGGTTTATTCAACCCATCAATCAAACAATCCAGTGAGATGCGAATCCAGTCTTTGACAGGTAGGCAAGGTACAATTCTTTCAGGTGACAGTTGTCAGTTTGCCAGGATTATCTACCTGTGCAGGTGTAAAGTCCTAGGCAATGGGAGGTGATAATCCCTCTAGGAACCTACCTAAATCTTCCACACACCCTGCTACCCACGAACTGGCTGCTTCAGGGAATATTTCAATATCTCCTTACACAAAATTTTTTTTCTCTTGTACCAGGACGGCACCATATGCCACAAACACCATAATACACTAACAGTATCAACTAATAGTGTTAAAAAGCTCACTTAAGGATGAAAAGGAACATGGGAGTCTGCATAATAAAACCATTGACATCAATCCTTAGTAAGGAGAGGGGAGATATATTCCCTCATCATTTTCACAAGACAGCTCCCCTGGCATAGCAAGACCATCAATGTAAGGGCAAAGCACACAGCCGTTGTTTGTATTAAAATGTTCCCAAAGTCAGCAAAATAAAGAAATAAGCAGTGCGGCTGATAAACTCCATGTCCCACACAGGAGCTTGCTACTTGATAACTAACTCTATAGCATGCTTAATATAAAAGTCACCCCACGCTGGGGACCAAAAAGGAATGTGGTGATTGACCTTGGCTGGATACCAGGTGCCCACCAAGCTTCTCTATCACTCTTCCTTGTTAGCCGAACAGGGGAGAGCAAATAAGACGGTGTGAGAGACTGAAATTGTTAATGCCTTAAACATGGATAAGAAAGACTTCCGTCCACTGTAGAAAACTGTGCAAAGAAGCAACTGCTCACTGAAGACCACCCCTCCCCGAACATGCCTACTAATTTGGACTGGGATGGGAATATTACCATTGTCCAATTGTCCCAGGAGAATGTATCCACAAGTGTGAGAGACTGGAATGCTAATGGCTCAAACAATTAAGGTGTAAGCTGATGATGTGCAAAGGTGCAGAGGACATGCACACCCACCACCTCGGGCTACGATGGAAATGAACTCCATCTCAGCCACACTGAATACACCAGTGTAGTGGTTTTGATTCTAGGCCTTCCTTGGTAACCAGGTTGTAACCAAGGAACCAAGGCCATGTTCCAAGTATTCCATACAATTTTTACATAAGCAAGGGTATAAATAAGAAGGGAGAGGAAGCTCTCCCTCTCTTCTCTTCCGGTGAGGTTCAGGAGCAGTGGGTCTCTGCATTGGTCTTGCTTATCTATAAGCTGAGGCCTGCAGTGACTGCTGGTCTGCCACGTGGGAGAGTGGGGAGTGCCGGCTGTGTCCGGCGATCCTGTTTTTCTAAGGGACGTGGTGAGATTAATTTTTGCCAGGTGTTTATTTTGCTAATTCTTAGTTTTTGATTGTGTATATCTGTTTTTCCCCTTTTCCGTTTTTCTGTTCCCTCCGGGGGAGGGGGTGTTTGAGATCCCTAATACTGTACATACTATTCTAGCTGTATGTAACTGCACATATATTCAAAAATATATATTGTGATATAATTCGGTTGGTTTTGGGTTCTTCAGTTTCTACAGTTTTTTTCCTTTGCCCCAGCGGAAGAAAGGAGGGGGAGGTTTTCCCTGTGGGCTCGGACAGTTGGCGTGAAGCCAACACAACCAGTGAAGACAAAAGTGGCCCCATGGACAGAGGAGTCCAAACTGGAGCACGTTTGTTCGTAGGAGCTGTAATCCTGTGGGGGACCCACACTGGAGAGGCTTGTGAGGAACTGCAGCTCATGGGAAGGACATCACATTGCAGAAGTTCATGGAGGACTGTCTCCTGTGTGAGGGATCCCACACTGGAATAGGGGAGTCCTCTCCCTGAGGAAGAAGGAGCAGCAGAAACATGTGATGAACTGACCACAGTCCGCTTTCCCTGTGCCGCTGCACTGCTGCAGGGGAGTAGGTAGATAATTAGGAATAAAGTTGAGCCCAAGAAGGAGGGAGGGGTGAGAAGAAAGTACTGTTAAGATTTGTTTTTACTTCTCATTATTCTTCTCTGATTTGATTGGTAATAAATTCAATTAGTTCCCCAGGTTGAGTCTGTTCTGCCTGTGACACAAATCGTTGAGTGATCTCTCCCTGTCCTTGTTCTGACTGTTGCGGGTGAGAGTGGAAGGCTTAGACAAAATTTATTAAAAACCCCTGCCATTGAGTCACAAGGTGCAGAAAGGACTTCCTTGCTTTCTAAACACCTTCTCAGAAAGGAGTCTGGGTGCAGCTGAATCCAATCTTAGCGTCTGATTATGTCAATGGTTTAAATTTAGGGAATTACAGAGGTGTGATTGAACCACTTTTGTCCTGCGGGTTTTAATAATTGGCAAAATGAGGATATTTATATAAAATGAATAATTTATTACTACAAATGATCAGACAAAAGATCTTAATCAGAATTATTTACTGCACAATATAAGCACTAAAATGACAAGTAGTACAGTATAAGATAGGATAGTGCACTATATTGAAGCAATTATTGAAACAATTACATTAAAGTTAGCAAAAAGGAAATAATTACTAAGTAGAGATTTGATGTAATTCACCCATACCAACACTTGTGGGGAGATCTCTTTCTCTCACCCTTGAGGAGTATCCTTGGAGTGCATCCCCAGCCAAGGGACGAATCTCCACACATACACCCCAAGAAGGGCTCTGTTAAAAGAACCTGACTGTATGAAAGGGGACTGGACTTTTATATAGTATACAGTGATTGGCTGCTAGTCACACATTTACAGGCCAGCTACCAGCTTATCTGATTTGAAGTCCGGTGAACCAGGATGGTTTTAGCATAATTAACACCAAGACAACACCCTGGCTCCAGCAGTTGATCTTGCATGATAGCTTGATAGCTTGCATAATGGCTTTGCATTGTATACATTCTCTGATTGGATTTTAGGTCTTATCAGGGTGGGACTGTCCTCCCACACTGACCCAGGAGCCTTTCATTCTTTTTGTCTACCCTGTTCATCTGAGGAGGGCAATGACAGCAGGCTTTGGTGGGCATGTGGCGTTCAGCCAAGGTCAAACCGCCACGTTTAACCATGTTAAACTGTTTCTTATGGATGTCAAATATTGCCCCATATTTTCATTACTTGTCACCCCTGTACTGACGCTTCAGATCTAGTTAGTCGTTGATACATGACCTGAGGAAATACTGTGATGGGGGAACTAATCACTAGAAAATCTACAGAGTATGTTCAAAGATGTTGCTACACCCTTTGTGAATTAAAGAAGCAAGGACAGAAAGGATAAGAGAATATCCCACTCTTAAATGCAGCCTGATTTTTCAAGGATTTGAACATTTGAAGCTCCATTTGGCTTCAGTAGGAATCAGGGTTATTCAAATCAGTGGAATGGAAGCCAATCCAGCAGAAACTAGACTGAAATTCAGTATCCATTTATGGCTGATTACTTCCCAAATCATGTTACAGAGTAAAACAATATTTTAAAATGAGAAATCTTTCATATTGAAGAAAATGCTTAATGATTTTTTTGTGAAAAATTGGGATTTTTCAGCTGTACTAAAGTAAAGGTCCTTTTGAAGTATGATTAACAGAAACAAAATTTGGTCATATAAAAATACTAAGTATCTCTGGCTACTGAATTACACAAAACAATGAAGTATCTCATAATGTTTAGCCTATGACAAGTGGAAAAAGTTAAAGTTTGGAACTGATAAGAGGTATTTCTTGGGAAAAAGACATTGAATCGTATTCTAGGATTTTTTGGAGGCTTGGGGTCACAAGATGTTCTGCACGAGGCGTGATGGGGGATGTGAAGAAAGAGAGAGAGACAGTGCAGGATCCTTTCTGCATCTTGATGAGAAAAGCTTGGCAACAAATGGCTTCATAAGATAACTGCTGAAGTCAAACAGAAAGAGAAGAGGTAGCTAAGTGAATAAATCTGAGGTCCCCTCAGATTCTGGGCACCCTGCAAAGGTGATTAAGTCCTTGGGAAGGTACCTGTGGTCTTTTTGCTGCTCCCCCGTGCTGCTTTCAAATCCACAGGGGTCACAGAACTAGAATGGATAATGAGTATCGACTGCGACACACCCCTCCTGATGGTGGTATTGGGAGGATCTTCAAGAGCTTTCTGCTTTGTTTCTCTCCCATGAGTTTTGCTAACATTCTAGCCTGAGGTACCTAGATGAAATAACACAATGCCATTGTAAATGCTTGTTATGCATTGGCACTGCAGTAACTAAGCTACCCAATTTTTGATAGGTTACACATTGATTGAGTTACTAGGATGCAGTTTAAGCTCCCTAACTGGCTATTTTTGCCATGTGCAGAAGTCCAATTCAAAGGATTAACAGGAACTGAGAATATTACATTGTTGATGTGACATTTTGAGTTTCTATTCCCCATGCCTGTTCTGTGTAATGATTGTTGAGTTAGTCTGCTCGTGTATGGTGAGGAAAAAAACAGATTTTTTTTTACCCTAGCTCTAAGCTATGCTGCAGGCAGACAGGAGTATTTTCTTGAAGCAGAAAATGGCTGTAATAAACAAGCAAATATAGATGGGGCTAATCAGGATGGCTTCCATCAGATCTGTCAGTCCTGCACTTACTGCCTAAATTATCAGAACAGCATGGATGTTTCCGCTTCCCTAAGGCATCTGGCTTGAAAAGTAGTTTGATTTTGAAAGTTTTAGTTAATTTCAAAACAGGAGAATTCTAGCCAGTAACATTTTAGAAAAGTAAATTATTTTCCTGGATAGCACTGGGGCAGTTTATTTTTATTGTCAGTATGTCTAAACATTATTATTCTTCCATATAGGTACCACTGCAGCAATTATTCCCATTTAGGAATTTTTTATCTTGATTTGTTATTGATCATAACATTTTTACACATCCATTGCTCCTCACTTAATCCAGAAATTCTTGAGTATTTAAGTTGAGATGAACCCAAGCCACAGATCTGAGACTCATATCTGAGTTTTGTTTCCTTTCTCTGCTTCACTGTGAGAACTTTTTCCGTAACGCTTCAGTTCAGCTACATCCTACTAGCACACATCATCACAATTTTGACCAGTTCAGAAGCAATTAAGAGGTATAGTAGGTTTGTGTTACAGGCAGTTGCAGAGACAGCTTTTCTGGTGGGACAGAGGATATGGATGGAATGTCATCAAGAAATGTCCTGTGTTCATTGCATGGTATTCCATGCCCTGACAGACAATAATGCAGCACAGATGAAAAGACCTGTCAATAAAGGAACAGGCTGTTAAGACTTGTATCTTGTCTCCAGTAACTGTCTATTCTAAACGTTTCAAAGTAATGTGCAAGAAACCTTGAAGAAGAAAACTGCAGTTCAAAGCATGCAAAACAAAGTTTCTTCCCAAAAAAGACTAGTTTAGGGATGGCTTACAGAGAAAAAAGGTACTTCCAATAATTTTATTTGTAAAGTAGAGTTTGGATTCATAGAATCATAGAATGGTTTGAGTTGGAAGGGACCTTAAACATCATCTCGTTTCAGCCCCCCCTGCCATGGGTGGGATGCCAGCCACTAGACCAGGTTGCTCAGGATTCTATCTGACCTGGCCTTGAACACTTTCAGGGATCCACAACTTCTCTGGGCAGCCTGGTCCAGTGTTTCACCACCCTCACAGGAAAGAATTCCTTCCTAGTATCAAATGCAAATCTACCATCTTTCAGTTAATTTCAGGTTCATAATTCATGACATTAATTTTAGAACTTTTTTCTCTAAAAGCTCGTTAAAAATACATCAAATTTACATTATCAACAATGAAGAAAATCTTTAGTCAGTGTCCAGATTAAATGTTTTTACTAAATATTTTTAAAATGTTCATTCATGATGCATATTAATTTCCTTTGTTTAGAGCATCTAAGTTTAATTTAAACTTCATCGCGCAGTTTATCCCTAAATTTACTTTTATATTTATCCCTCAGGTAATGTCTTTTTGTAACTTCATAATGCATTACATAATGGCATTGTTCATTGTTTTCTATTATATACATTTCATTAATAAAAAATCCTTATGTTTGTAAATGCATTATTATTATTCAGTATTGCAGATCAAAGCACCCCTTTTTTAATAAATTACAAAGATATTCTGACAAAGGATTTCTTAATCCACCCTATTGTATTTACTATATTTAGTACTGGAAACAACATTTGATTCTTTGCTTCAGGAAAAGTGAGAATGGGAGGAAGGAATCAGAAAGGAATCACCGTATTCAACCCAGATTGTATACGGTGTTTATCAACATTGTGTCTGTAGCATTGGATGTAGACAAAAGCAGTTGCATTTTGATTTATATCAGTGTGTAAACTGACTGAAAAGGCCACTGACTGATTTAAGAGAAGGCTCAGACAGATAAGCAGTTTGTCACAGCTGCAAACCTTATATTGCGGGAGGAACATGGAAACAATTTTGCCATTTTTTCGAAGTCAGACTTTTCTAATGGTCAATGAACTGTGGCATATTTAGTTGCTGTGCATTAACAGGCAATAAGTATACTTGAATCTCAGTGGTATAGGTAATGCCAGCTCCACATACCTCTCACCTGCAGCGTGAAGAGGTCTCTTGCTATAGTTTTCCACCATTCTGTCCTGAAGATTTTCCAGTGAAAGGAAATGACCTAAGCTTACGTTATCCTCAAACTGACTACAGATATTCTAAAGATACCAGCATGTCTACTCAGCCCTCCTTGTGGTGACTTAGAAAATTAAAAAGAAGGATAGTATCACCGGAAGGTAGATAACAGCACCAGGACTGTATTATGTTTCTTCTTTGTTTTCTTTTTTTTTTATTTTATTTTTTTAATATAGTTTGTGATTCTGAGCAAGGTGCTGGCTGGGTTGAAGCACCAGACGGGTGAGAAGCTATGACCATCTTAGTAAAGACCGTGAAATATGGAAATTTCCTTAGAGAATTAATTCCAGTGTTATTCTCAGACAGGATTTGAGTATATATATCTTGGACAGTTTACATAAACAGAACCTCAGGTGTGCCCATTCCATGCAAAATCTTTGACAAGTGCTTTGAAACTGCATAAATTCGATGAATCCCAATTCTTGCTTTTCTTTACAGGTGCTCTACTTATGCTGGATGCCCAAGGGGTTAAATCATATTTTAAAAGTGCCTCTCTGTTCTTACAAATACCTAATTTTCCCATATGCTGCATTTTATTTTTATTGACTATAGGAAGAGCACTCCCTTTTTTCTGTCAATGGCTTTTGGAGGAGGACACTTAACAGTGGCATTAACGGCTTGCAGCTTGGAGAAATTTTCTCATCCCAAGGGCACTGGATATTACAGCAATTGACACAGAGCTGCTAGCATCAGCAACCCTGTGCTTCTCACTTTCACTGCTAGTGGCATTGATGGCCAGCTTAAAGGGGACTAGGGAATATCAAGTGAGGAGCCTGGGGAATGAAGCGGCAGCTTCTTTTTTTAATTTTAGATTTATGCATTTTAAGTCAGTCCTCATTGATGTCTGGGCAAAACTCCTAGGAGGAAATACACAAGAGAAAAAGTACAATGGTGGAATTTACTAACAAGAATTCCTGGTGGTGACAAGGTCAATCCAAGAAAATAATTAAGTGAATATTGCAAGCACCATTTTTGCTTTTCATTCCAAGCTATTGATCCAGCAATGAATTTACTATGCTCAAGAATGGGACTTTGAAGAACAAGAAAATTAAGGTTTCTGGTTTGTTTCTATTTATTCTGTATAGAAAGCAGGAGGATTCAGTAATATAGTTATTCTTAATTCTTCAGTAGGGAAAGGTCAACCAGAATTTGCTTGTGTTGATTTTTCTTGCTCTTTCTGTATATACCACAACTTTTATAAAATTGTCACAAATGACAGATAGCAGTGATAGATTCACTTATAGGCTAGATGGATTAGAGGCCTGGGGTGACATAAACTAGGACAAGCATAGAGAAATCAAAAAGGGAAAAGTGATTTCCTTAAGATTAAAGCCAGATTTGCAGAATTTTATTCCCCCAGTCAGCTGGGGTGAGTGATTATTATTGTTATTAGTGATTATGATTATTTTTTTCTTAATGAGTTGTAGATTATCTTCACAGCTTCTGCTTTGTGCCACAGTAGCCAAAAGCAGGGATAATGAGACACTTTTTCCATCACTGAAACACATGATGTATATTTTCAGCTAGGAAAAGTGTGTTCTGTTCTTCTCTAAATACTTATTTTGTTCACAGTTTCTTTATCAGCTAATCATATGCATGATTTAATGTGCTGTGGTGCAAAAATATAAAAAATATTATTACTTACTCTAATGATCAAAGAAGAGAAAGATGAATACCTACAAGTAATGGGTCCAGTCCCCCTTACCCTTGCTTGAAGGTTGTGTGTGTTTGCTACAAACCAGAATATGATTTTGGTCAGATTCCTGAGTTTGACAGTATCAAGTTGGACTGCCGTGTTCACTCAGACCGTGTAGGAACAATGAATATCTGTGACTGCTACCTTATCACAGGGCAGCAGTACTGCAGCCTTGGATTCAGAGTAGGACAGAGTACTTGTGGTAAGATACAGGACTTCCAGAGCTAAAGGAAGGACCTGCAAAGGCTTGAGAAAAAGCATGAAGAATTAGGTATGTTGTGATGCAGATATTCGCTACTGGGCTTCAAAAGTAACTGGGGGCAAATATTTTAAGTTTTAAATAGAAAGAGTAGAGATTAAGAGAGTTTTTTGTTTCTCCTCCGGGTGACAGAAAATGTTATTTGATCAGTAAGCTATTTTTTTCATAGTGATTTCATTTAAAATAATAAGGAATAAAATAACTCCTCTACATTAATTTTGGTTATTAATTAATATTCAATACTGGATATTGCTTACAGGTTTTTTGGTTATTGTTTTTTTCAGAAGTGAAGTATATGATGGTATGATACAGTAGTTTGGAATTTTTTTCCTGTTTAACATAAAAATTCATATATGAGCCAAACTTTTATGTGGCTGCCACTATGGAAGAGAAATGTGCTGTGCATATTGACTGGTGGATCAGGAACCATTAGTGCCAGGAGCAATAAACTCCATGAGAGAAAGCACACTTAAACTGTCAGGATGCTGGTGTTGGAGAGCCTTTATTGCGTAAGAAAAATTTTCCAAACCCACTTTTCTGATGAGCAGTTCTTTAAAATGTTGTGAAAACCTTTTTAGCATTCAAGAGCTTTTACATTTGTGCTATTCAGATCAAATAACACAGTAGATGTCACTTGCTTTCCTCAGGTAATTTGCCTGGGAAATTGTGTTGATTTGCAGTTGCCTTGACCTGCTCAGAGACAGGTGTTTCTAAGGTGAGATACGTAATGACACAACATTGCTTACTCAGGAGCATAGCAAATCTGCAAAGTAGGACTCTGGAACATCCTAGCGAGTGCTCAGCTCCCTTGCAGAATGGAGTGGAGGGAGCTGTGCAGGCAGCACTGAGAGGTGGCACAGCGGCCAAAGGAAACCAAAATATCCTCCAGGGGCCGTATGTGGAGCTGAAAGCTCTCAGGCATGCCATGACTCTCTCCAGAGAGAGTCAATTGATGTAAGACAAAGTACAATGACTTGACCTCACAATGCAGCATGAGGGTCCAATTCAACCACTTTCTGAATCTGTGTAAGGTAGAGCAATTAAAGAACAGGCAGAATCATTATTATGGAGACCCTGCAGTGGTTTTATGTCCTCATAATACTCTGTAATTGCAGTCCAGATTTACACAGCAACAGGCACAGTGAAGCCTCTCAGTATAGTTTGTCATTTTCCTTTTCTTATTTTGTATTGTTTTATATGGGAATATACTGTGATAAAACATATAGCAACCAGTATGCCACCTTTACCTCAGAGCAATTTCTATTGAGGTGGATGTGGTCTATAGGCTCTGAATCATGTTTGCTGAGCAAGGAGCTGTAGTGATTCAGGACACCCTGGTTCTGCAGAGCAGAATAACCTTCTTCTGGAAGTTGTCAGAGCAGCCACACTGGCTGCCAGGAGGCAACCAGCTTGGCTTATCTGTTGCAGTTCACAAAACAGTGTTTCAGCATCCTTTCAGAGGCAGTTTTGGCTGTTTGAAGCCCTGTGCATTGGAGTGGCTGATGCTAAGAGAGAGCTGCTTTTTAATACCTTTGCTATCTAGGGGTAGCCTTCAATAGAGGCAAGGAAACAAACAGCTGAAGTCGACAATGTTTTAAATCACCACAGTGAGTTATCAGCAGTCATCTGTTAGAGCTCAAACCCCCTATGGATTGCACTAAATGGTATTACAGAAAGAAAGAAGGTCTTCTGGGGGCAGCAGCATTAAAAAAGTGATTTTCCACAGATTTTGTGTGGTGTTTCCGTTAAACATGCCTCCACTAGCACTTTCTTAACTACTTCACATGCTCCAATGCTTGTTTCTCAGTCTTCAGTATCCCTCCACAATGGTCCTCCTGATCATATGTTGTAACCGGGTTTGCAAGTTGTTTCAGATAAAAAGTGAAAAAAAAAAATCATGAACAGGAAAAATATTGTACAGCTTGATTCTTCATCTGGTCTGATAGCTTGATACCATTATTAAATTAAAAACCCAAACTGTTGAAATGGCCCTTTTTTCCAATAGAAATGGTGTTTTTAGATAAATGAAGTTAAAAGCTATTGAATTCTGAACAATTTGGGTGCAGGAAGCATCCTGTGATCATCCTAAAGTCTGTCTTGGCAGAACAACAAAGTCCCCTAGTTCATTGTTAAAAATAATATAGAAAAAATATATTGGTTTTAGTCTTTGACAGAAGAATGTGTATTTTCTTTTCCAGAGGAGAAAAAAGTATTTCTAACTAGCTCTACCCATTTTGCCTCTACTGAAATAAAAAAAATTAAGTTGAAATAAAACAGGAAAATAGATGGGTAAGGATAGGATTTACTGAAGTATCCTACAACAATCCTAGTACACTAACTCTCAGAAAAATGCAGTGCTGCACCTTATGCAATATACCTGAAAAAAGAAACAGACTTGAAGCAATCCCCCCTCTTAAAACTCTGTTTTGTAGCAATTCTTTGTGCTTTTCCGTACCTGACTTTGGAAACCAATAGCTGCAAGATGAGACAGTCTGCATTTTGATCGGATGAGACTGGCTTGGAAACTTGATTGAAGTACAAACACCACAAATCACTTAGGGAAAAAAGGCATTTGCTTATTTAAGTCTGAATGCCTGTGTTTGTATTAAGTTTAACTTCAGTTTATTTCCATTTATGCAGGTGTAAGTGGGTGTTGAATCTTTCAAAAGGATTGGAAAAGGAAGATAAGAGGGAGAGGGGGTGGAGAGAGGCATAGGAGGGAGAGAATGAAGAAGGTAGATGAAAGTAGACAAAAATGTGGAAAAGCAACTCTATGGAGAGAAGTTAGAGAAAGGAGAGGCATGAAAAAACAATATGGAAATAAAGCTTTCTGTTACAAATTTCAGATTTAGTATTTGTTGTATGCGGCAACTGACATGATTCAATGTTAATAATTTGTACCTCTGTTTGTTTAGCTCACAGTCATGGATAGAATGGTAATGTCTGATGAAGTGGGGAGATACAGAACAAAAATATGTCCATCCCAGAGTAATTGCAATTTGAAGTTAAAACAAAAGACAACATGTAATACGGACAAAAGAAGAACACAAGGAAATGTATAGAAGCAGTAACTGAAGGTATTGAACAGGCCTAACTCATGTTAGGTGTTTCAAAATGCAGCAGAACAGGGAGATTGAAGTGGGAATGTGAAGGACAATAATGAAGCTATTGGAAGGTCTTCTCAAGCATGAAGAGCAATAAGGAAGAAAGACCCTGGGTGTCAAAGTCAAGAGACAATTGTGGCTGAGTGTCTAGCAGGTCACGAATGACCTTGATAATTGAGATGACTAAGTTGTGTATGAGTTTGTAGAGAAGAAAATGCTAGTGGAGAAATAAAGAGTTGAAAAGGCAGAAAAATTAGCTTGAAATTCGATTTTTACTGTGCTAATCTTAATGGACACGAGCAATACAAAACTGACCAGTGAACAGAAACTACAATTAAAAAAAAAAAAAGAGAAGGAAAAAAAGGATTGAAAAGGATTTGGAAATATTTAGATGTAGCCTTAAAGCCAAATTAAAATCTGGGGAAGATGCTCTGTTTATGATCCTGAATAAGAGATGAAAAAATGGGACTATTGGAAACAATTTATGAAGAGCATGACGCATCTTAGCACCAGATTGATTATTTGAAAAAATCGTCAACAAGGTGACTGGAAAAAAACTTGCTCTCATTTACACTGATGTTTGGACACTTGAGATAGTAGCTAACAGTAGGAGCAGAAGTTGTAACATATGAGAACTATGTAGAGACTTGTTGGAGCAGACTTTGAGATTCAGGTCTTTTGTTCATGGAAACAACTGCAGAAAAAGACACTTAAGCCCAGGAATCCTGTTCCACTCTTTCATCATCAGAAGAGTGTTGTTACTAAAGCTTTATTAAAGCAGCCACAGATTTTTCCCGACAACTGAAGCTCAGAACCACAAACATGAAATGATTTCAAGAGCTGGGTTGAAACCTGCTCTAGTGGATATTTCTGACAGCCCTAAAAGGCATTAAACATCTATCTGTGGTGTGCAGTGAAGTCTTCTAGAGTATCACTAGCAAATAGATTTCTTGTGATTATTAGGGTATGTCAGGAGTTCTCAAGCAGAAAAACTTTTTAGTATATTTTGTCAAAATATTCTCAAGCTAGTATTCAAGAGCTTTATGTGGACATTCCTGCAGCATTATTGAAATGAAAATTTATGTGTAGAAAAATTTGCTATACCTATGAAGCTACTCTGGGAAAGTAAAGAGGAAAATGTAATGTCTGATGGGGGTAGAAGAATGAAAAGTGACTATAACATTGAGCTTGTTTTTAGAAATGTAAAATTATTTTGCTGTTTCTTGGTTGGCACTCTAAATATTAAAGTAAATTTTAAACTCTAAAGCTCTGTGTATTTACAGAAAAACTTAATTAATGGAACAAAGCAAGAAATTAGTCCTAGTTGAAGTCTTTTTAAAGAGAGTTTTACGGAACAGTTTTAGTGAAAATGTTAAAATATACTTTACCAGCTTATGTGAAGAAAATTGAAGGCATTTTGTTCTGAAAATGTAACTGGCCTTTTTCTTTCTTCAAATAGATATTACTATAAATTGTTTGTATGTGAAGTGAATATAACAATAGGACTATGCAACTGCTATTTCAATTAAACACAACGTTCTCTTAAGTGGGTAATTATCAACATTGTTTTTAGATGCTACTGTGGGTTTTATTTTGCACTGTCACAATAATTTTCTTTGCCTATTTTTCACTGCTTTTTTTCTAAAAACATTTATTCAAAAGTGTTGGTTTTATTCCTCATGAAACCATTGTACATCATCCTGTGGTTGGAAAACAGTGAAAGACAGGTATGAACTGATCATCCTTGAGAAATTGTGCCATTCAGTACAAAACATAGGTATTACAGAGTTGCAAATTCTGCACCTTTGTAAAAAGTATTGGCTACACATTTGTGTCTCAGACCTTAAAGGGAACATTTGCTTTGGGTTTGTCAACCTTTCTTTTGTATTTGTTTTTAATAGATTTTCATGTGCATGGAATGATCAAGGATGGGCACATCACAGGCCTGAGTATTCACAAGTGGAAAGTACATATTCATAGAATAAGACTACCAAGATAGTGGGAAAACACACTTCTTAGGACCAGTTCTTAAATCCAATCACTGGCACTGTAAGGATAGCAGGATGATATTCCTTTCTCCTTGAATGACAAAAATATCTCTTTAAAGAAGTCACCAAGTTAAAATATCATCTTAACCCTTACAGATCCTTTTCTTGCCTTGGTTCTTGTCATGTACACGTGTATCCATGCACAAACATGCACAAACCCCCAATTCTACAGTCATTCTTCTGACTTTTTGCATCTGCATAGTTATGGGCTCAGCAAACTCTACAGCAAAGGAATCCAGAGTTGCAGTTGTTGCAGCTCCCTAGAACAAAAGACTCAGATAACCAAATAGGCCCCAGTTCCTGTGTACAGATGTTGATCACTGCTAATCTTTGTGTCCAGTCTCAAGATTCAGAGGTCAGTTCTTCCAGACTCAAAACATACCTCCCAGTTTACTGCATGTATAAACAGATAACTTACAAATCAGGTAATGTTGCCCTTTTCCTTCTCTGATAAAGCTATGTCATTGTATTGCATGGGGAATAAAATAAGGTAACTGCATTATCTGCCATTAATATTTATTACCTGATTTACTGCTTATAATATACAAGATTATGTCTAGCTAAATCAAATGAATGATTAAAACAGCAAGTTAAGTGAGCCAGCTGAAGGGGTATAATCACTGTTAATTAAAGAAAATAATGGAATTCACTGGAATAATTACTTTTTCTTTTTTAATGAAATGTTTTTCTTTTTTTTCCCCTCTTATTTTACTTCCTGCTGTTGGCAATACCTTACTTACATATTCTTGAAGAATTTTGTTTGTTTTTAAATTAAATAAACAAACACAAGGGCTACGCATTTCTGTAATTCATCATTTGTACATTTTTTGTGAAATCTTCGTGTGTACTTTGTGTGACACAAAGTCATATGTTACAAAAATAAAGTAACAGCTACAGTAAAGGCAACAAAGAAACATCATACAGAGGTCAACAGAATTTAGAAACTGAAATATTTGCAAACCTTCATTAATTTACATTTATTTCTCCAATATTAACAGATATGTGAACTCTTTGGGTATGATGAGGATACCTTTGAAACCTCAGATACACACTCCTTCACAAGAGTTTGTGGGGCACTGTTCCATTTCTTATTTGGCTCAGAATTCCCTTCTGCTCTGTTTAAAGACAGTAACTCTTAGAGTCTCTGTCCATTCCCATTCCTAAGCCCACTGTTCCACACTTGGCACCTACTATGCACCTACTGTATTTGTCATGAAGAAGAAAAAAGAAAGACTTTTGCATTACTTTTGTTTGGAGATGTTTGCAGCAAATCTTGAGGTTTCATGCCATTTGTCTCCCTGGCACCATTGCAGCCCAAATAACACCCCCTTTCTTTAAAAGGCCTCTGCTTACTGATTTTAGTATTTTTTATATTTATATATTTGATATTTTAAGTGTATTTGCAAAGTTCCAATGTTACTGGAATTTAAAACTCCTTTGAAAACTGCTACTTACTCTTCTGTTGTCCAGGAGAAACTTATGCATGTATATTCTGAACCTTGGGAAGTTATTAGAAAATTTGTAAGCAAATACACTGAGGTCTGTCTCTGTGTGGCTTCTTCTGAAAACAAAGAACAGAAAAATACCAGGTGAAAAGTAAGCAAATGTAATTTTAAGCACTGCAAGTACCAGCTCAGACTGTAGGCCAGTTCACACCTTAATGGGAAATAATATTCTGAATATTTGAACCATCCACAGGGTTTGTGGAAGGGAGTGTACTGAATGACCCACCTATTGTTTTGCACAGATGTTCATGGACAGAGAATTTTTGAAAAAAGCAGATGCATAAACAAATGCTATTCATTAATCTTAATTCTGTGTTAAAAAATGTCCCATTATAACTAAATACAACATACTGTCTGTCCTGTGTGACTATCTCTGGGTTCCATGCTGGGACCAGTGATATTTAGTATCTCATGAATGACATAGACAGGGACCGAGTGCATCCTCAGCAAATTTGCAGGTGTCACCAAGCTGAGTGGTGAGATTGACACACCTGAAGGGTGAGATCCCATCCAGAGGGACCTGGGCAAGCTTGAGAAGTGGTCCTGTGGGAATGTCATGAAGTTTAAGGTCAAATGCAAGGTGCTGCACCTGTGTTGGGGCAACCACCACTACCAATACAGGCTGGGGGATGGAAAGATTGAGCTGCTCTGCCAAGGGGATTTGGGTGTGCTGACGGATGAGAGACTGGACATGAGCCATCAATGTACACTTGTGCCCAGAAAGCCAATTGTATCCTGGGCTGCATCAAAAGCAGCGTTGCAGCAGGTCAAGGGGAGGGATTCCGCCTCTCTACTCTGTTCTGGTGAGACCCCCATCTGGAGTGCTGCATCCAGCTCTGGGGTCCTCAGCACAGAAATGACATGGACCTGTTAAAGTGAGTCCAGAGGAGGGCCACCAAGTTGATTGGAGGAATGGATCACATTTCCTATGACAAAAGGCAAAGAGAATTGGGATTCCTTAGCCTGGAAAAGAGAAGACTTCAGGGTAACCTAATTGCAGCCTTTCAGTACCTGAAGGGAACCTACAAGAAAGATGGAGAGAGACTATTTACAAAGGCAAGTAGTGACAGGACAAGGGTGAATGGTTTTAAATGGAAAGAGAGTAGGTTTAGATTAGATGTTAGGAAAAAAATCTTTACTGTAAGCGTGGTGAGGCACTGGAACAGGTTGCCCAGAGAAGCTGTGGATGCCCCGTCCCTGGAAATGTTCAAGGTCAGATTGTATGGGGCTCTGAGCGCCTTGATCTCGTGGAATTTGTTCCTACTCATGTCCTTACTCATGGCAGATGATCTTTAAGGTCCCTTCCAATCCAAGCCTTTCTATGATTCTATGATTCTACATCTTCAGGAACATTTGGTACTGACTATTTAAAGTGATCTATATAGACTTTTGTCAATTCTACAGGAGAAACTGCCTGGGGGAGGCCCTGGGACTGCCAGTTTCACCACCCAGGGAGTTAATCAGCACATCTTATGCACAAAAATAGTATATAGTAATTGGACTAAGCACAGCAGGAGCTGCCTGGGGCAAGTTGCTGTCCAAAATTCCCAGAGAGTTCCTGTAAGTCAAATCCTTTGTTGTGGAGTTCAGTCAATCACCTTCTTTCAAGTCAGTATTTGTATCAAATAATGTTGAACCATTTCTCTCCCCTGTGCAGGGAATAGTTGAAGAGTTTCTGGGCCAGCCAGGCAAATGATAAATGCCCTGGGTGTGCACACAGGCACAGCCCTCATGCCCAGCTATACTGCAACAGGAACTTGAATTTTCTCCTACAGCACAATTTTAAATTCAATACCGTGAATTTGTCACAATTAATAGAATTCCAGAGAAGATTCCCTTATTGCAAGTATTGCATTTTGACTCTTTATAAAAACTCGAATCATGACAGGTAAATTTACCAGTGTTCAGTCTGTCAAGGACTGTACTCTTGTCACTGAAAATATATAGTTATTTTAATGGTGATTTTAACTGGTTCCTAAAACACACGCAAACTCCTGAGACATTGTATATTAGCAGTGTAATACTAATGATTACTTAACTGTTAGCATTGCAATTCAAGCTATTCACTAGTCAATGCAGATTGTGTAATGGATTACACATAATACAAAGGCCAACTACTACTCCTGTGTCTTCTGGTCCAGTGAAAGGTTATACCCAAACATGCCCAAATGTAGCTGCATACCTCTGATTTCCATAGGAATGTCCTTTTATCCCAAAAGGGCAACGTGAACTGACATGCCCAGGTCTATAAAACCCTAATTCAGATTAGGTGGAACCTTAGAAATGCTTACAGACACACTTACTTTCAACCCCCAGAGAAAATCCATAGTACCTTAAAATTAAGCAGATTTAGGAAAATTTATTTGTTTATGATGATGAGAGATTCTAACTGTATTTCTGTGAAAGGACATTTTATGAAAAGAACATAGTTTCTGTATATGTTTAAAATTTGGTAAATATTCTGTGAAATGCTGTAATACTAAATATATGTTTGATGTTTGAAAGTTTTAGGGACTATAGTTGTCCATTTCTTGATATTTAATTATTCCAGTGGACTCATTTTTGTTGTTTCTGTTACAACAGTCACTGAGTATCAAATTAAAAAATAGTTTAGTAATTCAGTTTTCCTCTGAAGAATTAATTTGTTAAATTTGGACATGAAACCCAGTCCTTAAAGTGTGAAATAGTGTCATTTTAATCCTTCAGGTCTCAAACTATTTAACTATTTAACTACAGATGACTTTGTAGTACACCATTTCATACATTATACTCTGCTTTAAAGACAAAGATTTAAGAAGTTGTCCAGTAGAAAGTGCAATGAAGTTCATGATAGGGTTCAAAGTACAACAAAAACAAGTTATTACACCTGTTAGGTGGAAATACAATGATATTTAGATTTTGAAATTCTGTCATATTGAAGAAAGAGACAGT
The DNA here is from genome assembly GCA_013399855.1 of Oxyruncus cristatus. Classification (NCBI taxonomy): domain Eukaryota; kingdom Metazoa; phylum Chordata; class Aves; order Passeriformes; family Cotingidae; genus Oxyruncus; species Oxyruncus cristatus. Next base: position 68,329 of record VXAY01007639.1, read on the forward strand.
ATTTGTCTTGGAGGCTGATGTAAAACACTTTGTTTTGTCTTTCATAGGGATCCTAAGTTGCAGGCATTCCCAAGGCAGATGCATTTGGATAGGCATAGGCATAGGAAAGGTAGTCAAAGGGCCAAAAATTGAAATTTATTCCTTGTCTGTCACCAGCTTACCTTCACACAGAAGAAATGTGTCTCTCACTGAAGCCAAGAACAAAATCTCTGTAAAGGCTGTATGTGTTTGTGTGTCTTTGCACACGAGCTTAGGTTTGTGTGTATACATTTATGCACAAACACCAATAGAAGATGTTCTGATCAAATCATTTTAATGATTGTAAATAATAGGTGTTATGATATCATAGTTTCTGCCCATGTAGTCAGTGCTAAGTGATTGAGTATGTGTCTGCATTTCAAGTCTGGTATACCAACACAAAACATGTTTGCAGTTTCAGTTGGGTAGATTATGTGTATATGAATAGCAGTTACAGGCCCTATGTTTTCTATTTATGTGTATGTGAAGGGCTAACACATTACAAATATGTCACAGACTGATGTCATAAGAAAAACTCCTTAAGAGAAACTCCTGTTCTGAGTGCTACATTTGTAAAAGCAAAGCCATGTACCTTTTCACAGCTGATAATGGTCACAGTATTGCTTTGCAATAGTGATAACAAAATTGAAGCAATGGACAACTATCTGATCTTCAAAGAGCCTGCCTCTATTTAGACACTGTGCCCATGGGTATTAAAGCTGCCGTGTGGAGACTTTATACTGCTGCGGGTCTGTAGGAAGCTTTTATCAATGCGTGGAGATAATAACACAGAAGTTCGATTCTGATTTCAGATACACACCGATGCACAGAGTTGACTCACTGACTTCAGTGGGATTATTTACAATTGATGTCAGTGTAAACACAAGAGAACACAAGAGAATCACCCTGGTTGCGACCTTGGTTATGGTCTGCTGTCTCTTGGGTGACACATTTTTCTGGAAAGCGTGGCATAATCAATCCATAGTCAAAGCAGGTCAGTGGTACTTTGAAGCATCTGTTTTTTTCTGGGAGACCTGGCAGGGCAAGAGAAAAAGGTTATGAAAATAGGTTACTAATGGCAAAGGAAGGAGGTCTAGCACAAGAAGGAGATTTAGAGGGACTGTCAAGCAAAACCAATTAAACTCAGACTAATGTGCTTAAAAATATTTCTCCACCTTTTCAACTTTGCAGTTTAACTCCAAAAAATTTCTATGAGAAGAGTGAAGGAATGATATTTGAGAAAAAGATGTCAAACAGAACATAGGAAACCACCTAACAGAAAAGTAAACAATTAAGGCAACAAAAATAAAGAAGAAGAAAGACAAAAAGAAGGCAAGGAATAAACCACGAAGAGATTGAGGAAGGCAAGAGATTTTGTCTTTTCTGCCAAAACCAATATAACTTCTCACTCAGTTCTGGGAGTGCTGTCTAGAGATCAGCTTAGTAAACATGACAGAAGGATTCTTGTTGCGTTTCAGGCAAATAGTTGCATTTACACACAGCGGAAAATTATTTTGCTTTTGACTTGCAGATAATATCTGCACTTCTATTTATAGTCAAACACATCAACAATTATTTAATTTACATTTCCATAGTAACTATTAGCAGAAACTAGGCAAAGAAAATGTGTGCAGCCTTTGTTCAACAATTACACTGCCACATACCCAGCATTGTTCTGTTGCATGCAGTAGGTCGAAAATACACACCCTTGGGTTTTTTTCCTACTGTTATATCATTCTTTCATGGTAGCACCTGGAGTTCCTGGCTATAAAATATATTAAAAAAAAAATGGAAAAGGCTATTCTCCAATCCAGAGAGCCAGAAATCCAGATTTATAATAAGACTGGAAAGGCATGCAGATACATAAGGAGTGAGGATCTAAGGGAGGGAGCAAGGTAACAATAACCACAGGTTTTCTTACATATATACAGAATGGTCACAAAAGCCACAGGTGCCACCCAATGCACCCCAAGCCATATGCCAGTGACCTGGCAGCATTGTGACAGGAAAAGCTCCAAGGGAGGGATTTAGAACATAAGAAGTTGAGACCATGAGAAATGGTGACATAGGTTTTGTTTCTCTTAAACTTACATTCATGTGGAATATTACTAAGAAGAAGGCCCACTGTTACAAAGCAAAGCAACTGCGTCCTTTTACAGTGATAGGAAGATTCTGTTTGGTCTTGTTTTCACAGAAAGTGCAGAACAAATGGACAGGCATACTCCAGGAGTGGCCAGGGTAATTAAATTGTACTTTCAATAGGTTATTGGTAAGGTTTTAAAAGGAATTTTTGGACCTTGTTTCCTGGTAACCACTGAGGTGAAGACTGCATTTCAGTCCTGAGTTCAAGGGTGAAAAATGGTGACTTTTTAGTGCCATACAGTGTCTCTGCAAACACAAGTTCCTTTTTTCACCATCAACTGTCATTTTCCCCTCACTGACCATGAAAAGAAGTGGTTGCCTCAGGTAATTATTTGTACAGGAAGAAATTCTCACTGCTTTCTAAATATCATCAATAACACATTTAAGTGATTTAGTGTACCTTGTAATTCGTTTTCTGAAAATATGAATATTTTACTGCCACTGTGGCAACTCTCCACAGCATCTATAATAGTGACATTCTGCAGGACATGACTAATGAGTTTTATTTTTTGCTCTGTCTAGAAGTAAGGTTAGAAGTTCTAAAATTATTTTCTTTTAGAGAACATGCAAAAATATTATAATGCCGCATCTGATGAATGTATGAGATTTTTCTGAAGGACCAAGCAACCAAAATAACCCAGCAAATGTTAGAAGCAAGCTGGAGAAAACCCATTGTCCATAAAATAACACCATCCTAGTATCATACACATCTCTATAGCTAATTTGGGGAGAAGGATTTAGCCAGTTCATGATGTGAGAACAGGAAAGCAGAGAAGAATGTCTGTGAGTATTGAAGCCTACTTTATTCTAGTGGGTGCCTTTAGAATTCCTTACAAATTTATGTGGGGCAAAGTACTACAGAAATGAGGTGAGCCTCTTGGTATTCCATGCAAATATAAAAGAAATCATCTTGGTAAAGTATATTGGAACTGAAATGATGCCAAACACTGAGTTTGACACTTGCCCTGGGAGGTTTGCAATCTTGAGAAGATATTTTCTTATCCTTTTCTCCTTGCTTAAACCCAGAAAAAAATAGAGAATGAGAAAATGAACCCTTTCTGTTGAGCACTCTGTGTGCTGTTTTAAAGAATCTAGTCTCTAGATCACATTAAGAAAGGTTCTTAAATGGAATTAATGATAATGTAAGCAATTTCATGTTCCTTGGCACTCAACATAATTCACAATCCTGGGTGAGGCACCCATGTTCAGTTACATAATGCAGGGAGAATGCTTTAAGCCTAAAGAAGTGTTTTACTAAAACAGAAATACAAAGGCGAGTAGAATTGTTTGCATCCTGCCTGACAGGCAGTTAACTTCTCTGAGCCAGAGGTGAGAACATCTTTCATAACAAGGAACTGAACTTACTTTATTTTCAGCATTCAAAGTGAAGTTGTTTATTCCAAGAGATGACAGGAAGAACAATCCCTAACGTCCTTTTATCCACTAGGCTGGTAGCTAGGGTACTCATGGAGGTATAAGAGACTTAAGCACTGACCTTAGGGCTTTGTTTTGACAACAGCAGGAGGTGGTTCTGCATTGGCTTTACCACTATTCCCCATGAAAATAATCTGAATTTGCATTTGCAAATTATTTACAAGCTAGGTCATATTATGCCTCCTCTACTAGATACCAGACAGCTGAATTAGAGTAATTGGTAAAGAATTAGAGCATTTCAAGGAAGAGGGAAAGTTGGAAAATAGGAAAAAAAGGCAATGGGGTATAAGGCATGACAGATCATGCCAGACCAACCTGATATCTGTTTTTGTTGAGATGGTAGGCATTATGGGCAAAGGAAAGAAAGCAAAATCTTAAAGGATAAATTCACCTGCCCCTAAACGCTGTTTGCTGGGAATGATAAAGCACAACACAAGAGCTGTAAAGCAGGTAAAAAACTGGCTAACAGGAAGAGTGCTAAAAAGAGAACAGTGTTGTTGGAATAAAGTCAGTAGTGTAATCCCTCAAGGATAGGTCTTGAGGCCAATTATATGTAATGTTTTATTGGTGACCTTGGCACAAAGAATAACTGTGCACTGATGAAATCTGCTGATGACACAAAGCTGGGAGCAGCAATCAATACAGTGGAGCATCAGAATATCATACAGGAAGAGATGGATGACCTTGAGAACTGGAGTGATAAGAAGGGTAACAGGTAGTATCAAGCGCAGGGTCATGCAGCCAGGGACTGGGAAGAATCACTGCCATAGACTGGAAATACAACAGGTGCAAACAAGAAGGGAGGGCAAGCTTGCACATGTTAATCACAGAATGCCTGTGAGACACTTAAAGGATATGACTGTCAAAAAAGTACATACAAAGTATGTCCAGTGATGCTAAAAATGGACAAAATCATTACTCAAATGACCAAAAAGATTTTTTTTTAGAAGATATTCAAGTATATACATTCCCCTAAAAAATTAAAACTGAATAGGTGCTGCAATGAAAGAGGAGTCTTGGACATGGACATGTGAATGAGTTAGTGCAAATTTGGGAAGGATGTAGATTTACTAGTTACCAGCTACTCTATGGAGTGTTTGCCTGCCTGCACTCAGCTCATGGTAAGTTCATGGTAGATTTCCTTCATTCTCACTGAAAGTTAAGCTGTCTTGAACTTACCAAAAAGAAATATTATGGAAGCTTCCAGAAGGTAGCTAAGTATATGTATATATATATATAAATGTATGTGTTCTTGTCTAGCTCTAAAATAAGTTACTTTGACCAATTTGGCCAAACAAGATGAAATGGATTCAAGAAGACAGGATTTTTTCTGTAAAAATGCAAAAGAGGTAGACACTAGAGTTGAAGAAATGTTCTTGGAGTTAAAGAATAAAGTGGTCTCAGTATTTATTAGCATTTGATTAGCTATATTTCGATTGGAAATTATGCAATAGTGACCACCACAGGAGGGGTGGGTGGTCACAAATTTTCCAATAAGAATATTGAGGGCAAAAAACCTAACTGGTTTTGGAGATCCAACACGAAAATATTTTATTAATGACTGCAAACACTGTGTTTGTTAGTAAGAAGTTAGCAAGGTGCTTCATGTGTGTAAAATGTATGAGATGGATATTTGGGTTGTGAGAGTGTCTCAAGGCATGAGGCAATTCTCTGGAAAGCATTTCTTCTTTTTTCTGCTTTTCTAGTACTTGATAATGGCAAATAAAAACTCAGTGCAATGCACTTCGGTGGTTTTTTTCTATTGCTTTCATCTAGTTCCTGAATGTCTTACAGTGCTCCTGAGCATTGTAATGAAAAGAATATATGTCTTGAGCCTATTTGACAAAAATATTCTGTCTATTCATAACACAGTGAGTAAATGAGCCGTGAGTATATGACTAAGCACAGATGAACTGCAGTGTTCCCTTACATGTTGGTGTGTTTTTCTCATTCATATTTTTCATCTGATTTTTAAAAAATAATAATAAAGAATCTTCTCTTTCCTGCCCTATTGAAATCACAGAAATTGTAAATATAGTCACTTGTTAGGCTGATATGTATTCAAGTGTCATGATAAAATTATGCACAACCATAAATAATATAAAACTAAATAAAATACATCTAATAATTCCCTACATTATTCCACAGAATGACCAAATGCACTTGGTCATGATAAGGCACTAGCATGAAGATGATATAAAAATGGAAATTTTCATAAACACAGATGAAAAGCAGATGCTTGCATTCTGTGTTCAGGTTCTCTGCCCTGAAATGTAGAGGAATAAGAAAACTTGGCAAACACTACCAAAAAAAGATGTGTTTCTAGGAAGCATGTGCATTAATACAGCTGGATAAACAGTTGTCTGCTGGAACTATCTCCACCCCTCATGTTTCCATGGATACAGCAAGACTGTAATTATTCTTAAGGCATATATTTTTGACTGTTTTGCATTGAAACCTCGATTTGGGAAAGCAAATTATTATCTGCCCAACTTTAAGCACAGAGCTAGATGATTAAATAGAGAAAATTAAGGTAAAGGACAGATAATTTACATAACTTCAAAGAGAGTTGTCACACAATGAACAAAGGCTACAGCCAAACTTTCTGTCTGTCTCACTGTAAACAAATAGGACTCTTTAATTACAAAGAAAGCTTCAAACACCTCAGCAAAATGTTTGGACCAAGGACCAGGAAGAAATGTCTGATGCTTATTGCTGGGAGTCTCAAAAGAACAAAAGCAAGTCGCTGAAAGCTCAGCACATTGTTTTGTTTCTCCTGGCTGCTTTGCTATGAAGATCAGAAACATAAGTTACTTCACGCTTCAGTTTCCAGTCTTCATTGACTGACTGATAAAATTATTAGATAGTATCTTGTCCTTTTTCTCTTTGTTTGTCTGAGCTGGTTGAAACTCTGAATTTATGACCTGTGAACAATTTTGATATTTTGAAGTTTGTTTTCATGAAACATCAAAAGTATATTCAATATTTCCCACAGTGGGGAGTTTCAAAAAACTTAACTTGCAAATTTTACTTAATTTAATGGAAATGTCTAAAAAGCAATCTGTATTTGTACATGTTTTTATTACCTTTTTGTAGAGTTTCAACACAGAGTATTAAGGAAGATGCTGATTAGTAGAGATTTAAAACCCCTTGCATTCCCTTCAAGTTGTTTCTCTCATTTATTTTCTAATAACATAGCTTTATAGCGCAGTTTCCACCAAATCTGTTTGGATAAAAATTTTTGACCAACTACAGGTAGTAATAACCCTTTGGAACAAAATGATGGCAAATAACCTGTTGATAAGCAATTTAGCTTGCCTGCTTTAGAAAGGAATTTCAGGAACTGATAGCTGACAGGTTTCTTTTCAAGTAAGTCAAGAGCAGTGAAGATCAGAAAACAGGCAAAAAATTTAAACTGTATATTTTACATTTTAAAAAAAATTTTAGTGTCACAATATTTCTGTCTAATCCTTGTAATCTAAAACTTAATACTTAAATTTATGGGAATATTACCAAAAGAAGGTCAATCCCACTCAGTTTATGACCAGCGTATTTTTAAGTGATAAATGTTAATCTGCCAAATCAATACAATAAACAGCCTGATTATTAAAAAATACTGTGTGACTGGCATTCTTGGCATTACTGAAAATCATACAATTCTATACTTGCTTTTAAAATTTTCTGTCTCTATAAATTAGGTACTAGGCAGGTGGTACAATGCGCTTTGCTATCAAAGTGCAAGCTTTATTCCTGTGTCTTCATGTTATATAAACCCACAGAACTAATACATGAAAAATGTTTTCCTAGAAGAAAACAGGTAATGCCTTAGCTTTATTAAATAATTGCAGTGCTTTTAAAAGCAAAATTGTCCTTCTTTTCAAAGTGGCTTTCTCAATAACTTGAGGTCACAAAATATACTATAAATCAGTTTGGCCTAAACAAAATTTGACACTGTTTAAATTGAATTGACTCATAAGCCACAGAATAAATAAAAGAAAAAACATAGAAGATATCTTCTCTTTATTAGTTACTGAACAACAGTGGGTGTTATAATGTTTTGAAGTAATCTTCTTTTGTTAAGTAGAAGAAAGGGGTTTTTTTAACCATGAGAAGGTATTGGCGACAGACTATTTAGCAGGGCTTGTAGTGAGAGGACAAAGGGTATTGGTTTTAAATTAAAGGAGGATAGATTTCTATTAGATACAAGAAAGACATATTTTAAAATGAGGGTGGTGAAACACTGGCACAGGTTACCCACAGAGCTGGCAGATCTCCATCCCTTGGAAACATTCAATGTCAGGTTGGATGCAGAGCAACAGATCTAGTTTAAGATGTCCCTGCCATAGGCAGGGACTCTCCCATAGGCAGGGAGGGTGGACTAGATGACCTTGAAAGGTTCCTTCCAGCACAAACTATGCTATGATTCTATGATTTATTTCTGTTCATGAGTCCAGGAGTTAATGTATAGATTTAAAATCATCATGACAGAATAAGAAAGGACTGACTTAGTGGTTTTTTTTCCCCAATTTTCTAAAATTGCAGCATTGTCATTGACCTATCAATAGAATTTAAAATATTATTTTTTTACCTCTAGTGTATCTGCTGTGGTCAGTCTCTGTGATGCTCATGGGACTCACAAACCATGCCAGAAGCTCTCTAGAGGAGCACAGGCTGGCACAGTCACAGGCGTTCCTGAAACTGCTGTGGCACAAGTGTTGGCACTGCTAAATGCAATAGCATCAGTGTAACCTCAGTTCCCAGTCTGCCAGTAAACAGAATTGCATAGTTGCATCTGGTCCTGTGTTGCGGGCAAGATAAATGATCTCTTAATATGCCTTTCTGGCTCCATAGTGACACATAAAAGCCTTATAGTAATATAATATTAAAACCTGCTTACCTCACTAAAACCTTTATGAGAAAAATTGAATTAACTCGTTCTGGCACTCCAAATTTCGAGCATTTGAGTCCTGGACAACACTTCCTTGAATGCCCATTTGTGATTACACTGCATGCAAAATTTTGGAGCAGGGATGGTTTGAATCTTTAAGAAATGATCCAAGCTTCCTACTTGCCACATTTTTATCCTTATTTTGACTTTTGAAAATTACTTATTCCACACCTTGAGAATCACAAAACTAGGACAATCCAAGATAAATTTGCATCAAATGCACAAAATCTCACAGGATTTCAAGTTTCCTCTGTAAGTCATTGGGAGATAATTTTGTTTGGGCGAACTGAGGACGATCTTAGAATCCAGAACTGGTAATCAGAGAATTTCAGAAAAAAATGGTGACTCTTACCAGGGGGCCAATGTCACAGGCATGAAGAGTGCTGAGGGAGGGAAAGAGCAGGTCCCCCAGGATGTTTTAGCATTCTAGTCACAAGCTTATTTCAATGTGCTTTGCATGCTCCAAAATCTCCTATGCAGAGTCAGGCTTGAGCCAGCCAGGGGGGACCTTGACTTTTAGTCTAGTGGCAGCTGTACCAGAAAAGTCCTTCCTTTCATTTTAAGAAATACTTGGCAATTTTGTACTCATGTTTCTGAGGTTGAAAGACTCTTCAATTTTATTATGAAATTGATACAAAGATGGTAATTTTGACAAGAAAATGAAGATAAGCGGTATCTGATAAGGCAGGGCTCTGTGAAACAATGCTGTTGTCTGATGTTTGTCCCAAATAGAAAGATTTGCTTTCACATCTGAAGGCCAACCTAAAGGACAGAAAGTGTCAGAAAAGGGGCAGTTTCCTGTGTGAGGACCAAAATCACCACTCATAGTGATTCTAAGAGACTGAAGAATACTTTAAAAAAGTTTTAAAATGGTACTGTTAATGTTAATATATATGTGAGGTATAAAAATACTTTGAAAATATACTGCTTCTTATACAGTACTCAAGTTCAGAAGAGTCATCACTATAGTTTAATATGACTTAACCAACTGGCTTTAACCAACAGACCAAAAAGTCCTAATTCAAGTCCACAAGTCAGATTAATATTGCAAGGGACCTGAAGGGTCTCCCCTTCCAGGAATTTATCTGACTTGGATGGAGGCTGCTCCAGATCCCTGTCCCCAGACCTGATCCTGACCTCACTTGCTGACTCGAGGCTGTGGCTCACAGCTGAGATCGTGCCCTGTCTGCCCTGCCCTAGTCCTCAACCCTGGCTTCTGTGGGGAGCCTGGCCCGGGAGCTGCATGCAACCTTTTCCCCATGGCTTCCCACACATTGTTTCTCCTCCAAATCCTTCAGAAGCTGTGGTTGATGCATAGGTACAGATCCTGACAATTACAAGCTTCTTATTAAAAAGTTGGTTGAATATGTACTCATTCAAATGGTTTCAGAATATCTGTTGCTCAATGCAAGAAATTAAGTGTTTCTCAAATATGGTCAGATCCAATAGACTGGAACAGTTGAAAAGGAAATTTTCTTATCCCTCATAAATTATGTACAGTTTGAAGTTCTTGTGTAGATTAAATTATAGGAACGTTTTTGTGTAGGAAAATTTTAAAGCCCAATATAAAAGGTGAAAAAGTTTTATTCAAGTTTACTTTGTAAGTGTCTGCTTCCATGTCTGTTTCAGTTTTGTAAGCTCATGTCAGTTTTCTGATTCAAAATAGGCACAGTAGTGTTTACATTTAATTTATATTTATGTGGAATGTGGTCATTAAAATACCAAGCTACACCTTCTACTGCAGATCTGCAATGAGTGGCTGCATCTATTATTTTTAGAATCAGGCCCTAAGCTAGAGTTGACTGAAATTCACCTGTCTTCAGGTGCTTGCAAACATATCTAGCTAGATACAAAACACCACCAGCAAGGTGCGGCATATACATCTCACAGCCTTTATTCCATATTTCTGCTAAGACAAGAATTTCACTTCCTAGATACACCATTCCCATGGAAATCAATCTATGGATCCAATAAAAATAGCCTCTCCCTGCTGACTACAACTCTGTTTAGTTATATGGCTAAAAATGTGTCAGGCCTTATACCCTTCTATTTTAAGGCTCCTCTAAGAAGAGCCCTTAGAAAACTTACCAGGACAGCAAGCAGAACTGAATATTGCTGTCTAAAAGATAATGAGCCAAGGCTAGGTCAGGCTTGGGTTTCTTCTCCTACAAGAAAGGGAAGACAGAACACAATATGGCAAGTGCTGGAGAAAGAATACCAGAAAATCTGAGTTGCTGATCAGCAGCTCATGGGAAACCTTCAGGGAAAGGCATCACGTGGACAGACCCTCAGCATTGTGCCCCACACAATCACTGCTCCTTCAGCAACAGCAACCCAGGAGTTACCAAGTGCTTTTCCATAGACGAAGTAGGGACAGGAAATTCTGCAAAAGCTGTTTCCCTAAGTACCTGTGAAAAATAAAACCACTCCTTAATATTTAACAGTGTTGTGATTAGGTAAACTCAGTGTTACTACCTGTTTTTAGATATCTGTCGGTTTCAATTATTATGCCAAGTACCAGCAAGCCTGTAAAGAACAATCTTCCAGGAGCTGTGTTTTTCTTTTGTCAGATGAAGAACCAGCTGATGTTACAATGTATCTCTTTTCACTTGAGCAATATGCAGTTCAGTCTCACCACTCCCTGAAGTAGTATAAATCATGGCACCTGTGTGCTCCAGCTTACTGGCAATCAAAACACCAAACTTAATCACAGCATTTGCCTCTAAATTTTCAAAATGGGGAATGTAATACAGCCTGCAGCACATTTCATAGATGTCTAGTCGAGTAGGAAGATTTATGGGGACTTTATGTGGTGATGGCATTAAACGTGAACTATTCAAGCTAATCTGCGAGCTAGGGAACTGAGAGGATTTACTGTGGTCCACATGAAAAAGAGACAGAATGAAGATTCACACTGGATTCAATACAAAGGATGTCACTCTCTTCCATGCTCTGGGAGATCATACAGGAATCATGGATTTAGCACCTCAGTTCTTGTGAAAGTTTAGGCATTGCATGCTGTAATGTCTCTGTATTTCTTGAAAAGGTATTCTTGGACACTTTGACCTTTCAACATATTCCAGATGTCGTATTAGTAGTGGTGTATTTGTATGTCTGAGAATAACAGCTGTTTGAGCAAATAGAAAATGTCAAGATAGATTATTATTCATTGAAAAAGCGCAAAAATCCAAAATAGATGTTATTCATATCATATTGTTTAGCCATTTATAGAGCTGGCTTAATAAAGGACTATGAATAAGTGATGCAAAAATTGCCAAGATTTACAATGACTTCTTTATAAAAGATATTTTTCCTAGCTGTAAATAGAATTTGGATCTAAATCATTACCAGAGAATGCAATAAGAATACTGAAAACGAAGAGCTTGTTTATATCCACTGCTCTGATTTTATCACTTGAGTACTCTAGATAAAGGATTGAATATACTGAAGAAGCAGGTGATAAGTATCTAAGGAGGAGTTTAAGATGGGCTTTATAAGTTTATGTTTCTGACTATAATCCTTGCTCCACTACAGTCACCTCTCTGCCTCCACAGGTACTATATTTTTCATTTTATTATGTCCCAGGCACTCTAGTTAAGTTTCTGAATGTACCCAAAGTTGTCCTTATCTTTTTTGAGACAAAACCTTTCATTGCCTGACAAAAAAGAAGAAAATGAGTTTTTCCACCCTCCCAAATGGGCTCTGTCAGCCATTCTCAATATAATTAATGAATTAACATATGGGTAGGTCCAAGCCAGTACAAAAGAAAAAGAGTTATTGTGCTGGATACCCTTTGTGCAATTAAGTCAGTGTGATAAATGAGAAACTTAAGGCTTCAGTGTCCTTTCAGATCCCAGGACTTCAAATGTCTTTTACTCAAAGAACTGTGGTTCTAATGCCTGCAGAAACACTGCTGTGCTGCCTTACACTGTCAATGCCTGAACTGTGTTTGTGGGCAGGGACATAGATATTAAAAGAGACTCCATGTTAACTAGCTCTGACTGTGCTGCAGTCCCTCAGACTAACAGTGAAAGTGTCTAGTTGAGAAGAAAAAGCAAAGGATGTCACAGTCACAGTGTGGTGTTTAACATCCTTACTCATCTTAATTTTGCTTTAAGATTTTTAGCTTTCCTATTCCAAGAGGATGCATAATAATTAAACCATCAGTTATTAGTTATTCCATGATGGGACTTTCACATCCTCTCTACTCTAGATCTTCCAGATTAATAATATTAATCAGAGAGGAACCTGAATTTTGTTATCCCGCAGTCCTGAGGGACTAATAACCTTATTATTATCCTGAGATTCAGCTATCTGTGACCAAGAATAAGAGGTCCAGCTGTGATATGATCCTTATGCATAACCTTGGTTCAGAATTCTGAGGGAATCCTGGGGGCCATCTCTAACCGTGGGGATGGGGCAACCCCAGATGTATGTACAGACTGGGGAATGAGATGCTGGAAAGCAGTGCCTCAGAAGGGGACCTGGGGGTCCTGGCTGATGGTAAGTAGAACATGAGTCAGCAGTGCCCTGGCAGCCAGGAGGGCCAACTGTGTCCTGGGGGGCATCAAGTGAAGCATCACCAGCCAGTTGAGGGAGGGGATTGTCCTGCTCTGCTCTGCACTGGGGCGGCCTCACCTTGAATATGGTGTGCAGTTTTGGGCACCACAATATAAGAAAGATATAAAGCTATTAGAGAGCATCCAAAGGAGAACAATGAAGATGGTGAAGGGCCTTGAGGGGAAGCTGTATGAGAAGCAGCTGAGGGCACTTGGTGTGTTCAGTCTGGAGAAGAGGAAACTGATGGGAGACCTGTTGCAGTCTACAACTTCCCTGTGAGGGGAAGAGGAGGAGCAGACACTGACCTCTTCTGTGATGACCAGTGACAGGACCCGAGGAAACAGTCTGAAGTTGTGTTAGGGGAGGTTTAGGTTGAACATTAGAAAATGGTTCTTCACCCAGAGGGTGGTTGGGCACTGGAACAGGCTGCCCAGAGAAATGGTCACAGCACCAAGCCTTATAGAGTTCCAGAAGCGTTTGGATGATACTCTCAGGCACATGGTGTGACTCCTGGGGATAGTCCCGTGCAGGATTAAGGGTTGGACTCAATGATCCTTGTGGGTCTCTTCCAACTCACCATATTTTGTGATTCTGTGATGACAAGATGATCAGGCATAGTCAGCATGGATTCATTAAAGGTAAATCATGCTTGACCAACCTGGTTGCTTACTATGATGAAACCACTCCCTGGATGGATGAGGGGAGAGCAGTGGATATTGACTACCTTGGCTTAGGAAGGCTTTCAACACTATCTCTTGCAATATCCTCGTAGGCAAACTCAGGAAGTGTGGACTGGATGAGTGGAGAGTCAGGTGGTTTGAGAACTGGCTAAATAGCAAATCGCAGAGGGTCGTAATCAGTGTCACAGAGTTTAATTGGAGACCTGTCACTAGCATAGTCCCCCAAAGTTTAATACTGGGTCCACTCTTATTTAACTTATTTATCCATGACTTGCCTCCTCAGAAATTTCAATTATGACACAAAGATGGAGGAGCGGCTGATATCCCAGAGTTCTGTGCAGCCCTTCAGAAGGACCTCAGTAGGTTGGAGAGATGGCACGGAACTGTCTGAAATTCACCAAAGGCTTGGTTCACCAAAGGTAGGGTCTTGCACCTGGGGAAGAATAACGCTGTGCACCAGTACAAACTGGGGGACAACCTGCTGGAAAGCAGCTCTGCAGAGAAGGACCTGAGGGCACTGATGGACAGAAAGTTGTCCATGAGCCATTAGTGTGCCCTGGTGGCCAAGAAGGCCAATGGCATCAGGAAGAGCATTGCGAGCAGAGAGGGAGAGCCACCTCAGAGAGCCACCAGGGAGGCTGGTGCACTGCCAGCATTGCAAGGAGATGATTCTGTCCCTTTGCTCAGCTCTGGTGAGGCCAGATCTGGAGTGCTGTGTTCAGTTCTGTCCTCAGTACTGGAGAGACATGGAGCTCCTGGAATGGGTCCAAGGGAGGGTAACAAAGGTGATTAAGCATATCTCTTACAAGGCAAGGGTGAGGGAGCTGTGCCTGTTCAGACTCGAGAACAGATAACTGAGAGGAGACCTCAACAATGCCTATAAGTATGTCAGGAGAATGAAGCCAGGCTCTTCTCGGTGGTGCCAAGCAATAGGACAAGAGGCAATGGACAGAAACTGATGTTCAGGAAGTTCCACTTGAATGTGAGGATGAACTTCTGTACTGTGGGAGTGATGATGCATTGGAACAGATTGCCCAGAGGGGTTGTGGAGTCTCCTTCACTGGACATATTCAAGAACCTTCAGGGTGAAGTCTTGTACAATGTACTCTCGAATGACCCTTCCTGAGCAGGGAGGTTGGACCAGATGACCCACTGTGATCCCTTCTGTGATTCTGTGATTTTGATTCTGTGATTCTGTGATTGCAAAGTGAGGAAGCAGTGCAAGAAAGGCCATGGAGTCATGCCATGAAAGACAGAAAAAGGCAGAGAGGTGCAACACTGTTGGGACTGAGCTCATTAGCAGCTCAACGGTTCAGGAAGAGAAACCCCAGCTTGGAAAGACAGATGATTTTGAAGGAAAAGAAATGCGGATTTGATGGCAAGTCAGTAGTATGGAGGATCTGCTCTTGGGACCAGTGGAAGTCAGATTTTCCCCATCTAACTAATGCCTACTGGTTCAGCAAAGATAAATTTCACAGGGATAAATTTCAGAGAATCTTCTGAATTGGAAGGGACCCACAGGGATCATTGAGGCTTTCTTGGGGGGGGCTTTTTTGACCCTGCTAGAAAAATCTTTTGTACATGAAAAAAGGCACTCAAATGAAGTGATGTAAAGTGATTTCATTATATCCCCTAAATCCTACCAGGAAAGTCAATGAGCCTCTCTAACTTCCCTTCTATATTTAGCTTTGAGAGTAGCCCCATGAATATGTTGCCATTGTATGAAGTAGAACAGTACTAAATGGAAGCTCTACTTTGATTCAGGAAGGAAGTTTGAAACCCACTCCCAGGGAAGTTTACAAGCTGGCTCAACTCTCAAAGGAATCTGTCTTGCTGTCTCCTGTGGACGTATCTGCCAGGAGAGAGTCAGCTTCACAGCATCCCAGTTGGAGGAAGATGTGGAGAGAGCCAGTAAGACACTGCAGCAAAACGTCTCATTCCTTAAGCCTAAATAGCTCCTTATTCACATGGCTTTCAGGATCTTGGTACTTGCACTCCAACGTACCTTTGAGTTTTTTTCCCTGATCTGATAAATTGTTTATATGTATGACTTGCCGTAAGCACGCAAGGAATATTTGTGCATTTTAAGTTACCTACATGATTGGAATTTTTACTAAACGAGAACTGCTATATAATGTAGTTATCAAATTAATGCATAACTTGATCCCACCAGTAAAGGGTCCTGTAAACTTACTTGAGTTTAAATATTTGCTCTGTAACTAACCTTACCTTTAAAAATGTTTAGTTTGAGTGTCTTAACCTAAATACGGTTAAACACAAGATTTTTTTTTCTTTCCTTGTATTAAGGCACAGTCATGGGTCTGAGTCACTGTATCTCTTATTTCAATGATGAACTGGATTTGACAACCAACTTGCATTAAATCTCTAAAAATAGGACTGCATGATGAAAATGCTGTCAGACCGTTATCTGTAGTAACATTAGTGGGCACCACTTTAACCAGGAAAATTACTTTCAACTTATTTACTGAATATGAGATCTGGTGACCATTTTTAATTCCAGTTAAAATATCCAGTCATGCATGGGTATGAGGCTTAGATGGTCTTTTAATAAGTTTGTGATTTGGTTATCTCTCTGAGCAGACTTAAGACTTTGTCTCAAACACAAAAATTTTTATTATTTTTTTTAATGTTGAAGAAGCTACTTGGAAGGACTTTTTTATTAGAGTTATAACCGTTTGGTTTATCTAGAGCACTTTTCAAGTTTTCATTATTGGATTTTAACTTACATAGCCGGGCTTCATCTGAATTGTAAGCTTTCATTATCACTGTCACATTGTCTTCTACAAGCCCAGGGCATAACTGACCTTCATCCATGGAGGAGGCATTTCTTTTTTTTGTATTAAAAAGGTGATCCATATGTTTATTAAATCATTAAAAGACAACATTAATTGACCTTACATTCACAAAGAAGAAAACGCATCACCAAGATGGAACTATAGAATTATCTCTACCTTTTTATCACTGTTTGTTCCATACAGTTTTATACATATGTGGTCATTGTATGCTCTTGTATGCAACATGGATCAAATCCTTATCTGGCATTTGGAAGAAAACAGCAGAGATGTTGTCTTATGTCCTTATATCTTGAGAGGAGGTTAACAAAGATTCAGAGAAAGAAAGCCTGATTTTTTTACTCTTTATTCAATTAAAAATAAATTGCTTTGCTGTTTTCCTTTCATTTCAAAATGGAAGGTATATTAATAAACTGGAATCAGGATTACATATTCAAGTGGTATTAAAAATTTTTCTATTTTTTTTAAATTATACAAGCATTATAAATTACCAAAGCAAAACATATTCTCTTACTTGTGATAAGCGATCCTATGAGAAAATTATGTTTTATATTTTTTCCTCTACTCCCTTCTACCCCTCTTTTTCTTATGTGTCTGGATTGTACTTTAGCTCCTTCAAACCCTTCCAATTTTGTAAAAGAAAAAAAAAAGAAAAGTATTCCTTTCTTCATACTTTTTGTTCAATTGATTTTTGTGAGACCTTAGGGGAGCACCCAAAGCACATGCAATAGTTTTTCGGAAATCAAGAGTGCACTCAAGATCCCTTTCTATCATCAATGTCCTGGCCAAGGCTTGGATGAATGCCAAGGAGAAGTACCACTTACTTACCCTTTTCTGATACTTCTCTTCAAGCTACTGGTCACTGTCAGAGACAGGAAATTGAGCAAAAAAGTCCTTGGACTGGAAGTTTTCCAGAGATTTATCACTTGGCTGAATCTGCGTAAGTTTTCACAGGTTTGATAAAATTTCATGTCAGAGATTTGAATTAACTCTTCTGAGTGATGTCAGCTGCCTCCTTGCAAATATGAGGTCAGGAGAGGCTTTACAGTAAGACTGCCAGGCTTCACCTAGGTAAAGCTGTATATTGCATCTGCTCTCACTATTAGCAATGATTGCATCTTTTCCCAGAAAAACTAATTGGACACAAGGATCACCCAGCATGAAAAATTTCCTAAGGTGAGATCTCTCTTTGCTCTGTCCTTCTCTGTGGTGCAAAGTGAACACAACAGTGCTAGCTGGAACAGGGGATGTTACAGACTCAGGGTGCTCACTGATTAGTCACACTTGTCAATACTGGATTTGGTCTCCCTTGATGCTATCTTCATCACAAATAACAGCATAGGTAGCACAAAATCTTCCTTAGATGAAGTCTGAGTTTTTGTGGCCACCTCAGTGCAATTTTCTGAAACCATAGGGTCAGGTTGCATGCTCCGACATCTCCTGACCCAGGTAGGCTGCATCAATTCAGCATCCACAGCTCCAAGATGGATGAATTCAGAGGAGGTGCTATGTATTTCTGCCTTCCCTTAAACGCACGGAGTAGCTTGGGACAAAGTACCAAACCATTTGGACACAGTGCCATATCAGCTATTCCTTGTCTCCTTGGAAAGAAAAGACAGCAGTTTTATGGAGGCTTGCCTGAGGCAACAACAGGCTTGTAAAATTAAAAACACATAGTCATTCAAACTACACAAGCCCTTTATTTTATGAAAAACTTATATGGCTCATTGAGAATGTTCACCATCAGTTCTTTTTGTATTCAAAACTAAACTGAGTTTCTATTAGATGTATTTTATTAGCAACATCTGACTTTTATGTCAGCTACTCAATTACGAAAGGCTTCTTTTCCCCTCTCAGGTGTTTCCCATTGCTTTTAAAATATTATGGTTTTATTATAATAAGGTTACATTAATTGTCTGAAATTCAGATCAGTTATTCCATGTCAAAAAGTTAATATAAATAAAGCATACACGCTTGCTTCTATTTTCAAGCAAAGTATCTATCAAAGCGAGTATAACTAATCATCGGTAGCCTGGTCTCTAGAAATCATTTCAGTTTCACAATTCAGAATTTTCTCCGTGGGTTAATAGGCAATGCATAGGATTTATATGACACATGCATGCACAAGAGAGAAAGAGAGGGAGCACAGAAACTCTTTTCCCATTCACATATTTATTCTGGTTCTAATTGGTTTAGTTTTTCAGATGAAAGCTGGGAATCTTTGAACTTCTCCTCATATGCTCTTATTGTTAATAAATAAACCATCAAAAGGTTGTATCTCAGAGAATACAAGTAAAATAAACAGTCAGTGCTAGAATGTTGTGTACAATTTGGTTTCATTTGGGGGGAAATTTTGATGTTTTAGTTTGAATCTGGAACATGTAATTTCTGCAAGCATTTTAAATGTTACTAATTTCTCACTAAATAGTAATAGCATTGAAACAAGGCTAGAATACCTCATCAGCAGTAATGCTGCCACATTTTGCATATTACACATCTATATATAATATATATTGATAAATTTAGGCATAGACATATAAATATTTGCATATCATTGGTGTCAATTCAATTTTCTGTCAAAATCAAGCTTGGCACGGATTATTCTGGGTCGCCATCATTAGAGAAAATAATTAGAAGATGCTAGCTTAAAGCATTAAAAAATCAAAGGCAAAGTTGCCAACAAATGAGATTAGTTTTAAAGTCATGGCAGTTAAAATTGCTAAGCTTTTCTCTGAACTCTTGAGAACCAAAAGTTTATGTTTCTCTAATGAAACCAGAAACCGTCAGGTAATAACATAGCTCTGGGAACAGAAGGTTTGGGAAAATGATGATCATCTCAACATCAACAAAAAGCCATGTAGAGCTGAATACTGCCATCTATCTGTCTATCTTTCTTTTTCTGGCCCTTCAGTGTCTGAGTGCTGGACATACTCTAAGCAGGCAATACAACTGTTCACTGACTTTGCTCAAAGGTGGCACTCTGCAGTCCAGACCACTGAGTGGTGAAGTGGTTTCAGCTTCAAAACTGAGCTACTGTTCTAATTTAATATGTTAATCTAGTTGTATCCTATGCTGTAGTCATTATTGTCTCTAATCTTGTCTTGCTATTACCACAATGTACAAAGCCACATGACTAGCAGAATGGTGCTATTATATAAATATATATTCTATAAATGTTGCTAATTCACAAATGACTCTGGAATCCTAGTATTTCTCTAAATTCTGGTCTTTCAACACCTTACTTAATTGTTCAGATATGTCAGTAGCTATATTTTATTTAAATATTAGGATTGGGAATGAATAAGTGATATCTAGTGACTCAAGATTCAAAAACAACTAGACATTTATGGGTGAGGAGTTGGTAGATTGCTAAGCTTTTCCTGATGATCAAGGCCTCTGAAGGCACCTCAGAGCCTCTCTCTCCCTGGATCAAGTCAATCAAGCCAAACAACCACCCCCTGCAGCGCTACAGGCTGGGGACAGACTGGCTGGAGAGCAGCCAGGCAGAAAGGGACCTGGGAGTTTGGATTGACAGGAAGCTGAACATGAGCCAGCAGTGTGCCCAGGTGGCCAAGAAGGCCAATGGCATCCTGGCCTGTATCAGGAACAGTGTGGCCAGCAGGAACAGGGAGGTGATTCTGCCCCTGTACTCGGCGCTGGTGAGGCCACAGCTGGAGTGCTGTGTCCAGTTCTGGGCCCCTCAGTTCAGGAAGGATATTGAGGTGCTGCAGCAGGTCCAGAGAAAAGCAACGAGGCTGGTGAAGGGACTGGAGCACAAGTCCTATGAGGAGAGGCTGAAGGAGCTGGGGTTGTTTAGCCTGGAGAAGAGAAGGCTCAGGGGAGACCTCATCGCTCTCTACAACTATCTGAAAGGAGGTTGTAGCCAGGTGGGGGTTGGTCTCTTCTCCCAGGCAACCAGCCGTCAAACAAGAGGGCACGGCCTTAAGCTATGCCAGGGGAGGTTTAGGTTAGGTATTAGAAAGAAATTCTTTACAGAGAGAGTAATCAGCCATTGGAATGGGCTGCCCAGGGAAGTGGTGGATTCTCCATCCCTGGAGGTTTTCAAGACGAGGCTGGACGTGGCACTTAATGCCATAGTCTAGTAACCACAGTGGGGTTGGATCAAGGGTTGGACTTGATCTCAGAGGTCCTTTCCAACCCGTCTGATTCTATGACTATGATTCTATGAAATCTTTCCTTACCAGACATGTTGCTCACTGTGTTATATGCTGATCTTCAGAAGACATCAGAGAGTATAAATATTGTAACCCGATTTAATTCTGAAGAGGTATGTGGGTATTTTAAGAGCCTGAAATTGGAGCTGTCCCTAGACTGCTTAGGACCTTCACAGGTCCTACAAATGAGACCAAGGGTTCTTGCTGTGGATATTTATATAGGTTTTCAATCCAGAATAAGGGGATATATACAAATGCTTGTATTCTCTTCTTTTAGCAAAGAGGGAGAAAAGAAAAAGGAGGTGTGAATGGGTAGGCTACAACTGCAGAGGGGGCAGTGTTGGCTTTCTGGGAAAACAAAAGTGCTTCACTGCCTAGACAGAAGGGGAACAGAGTGTTATTTCTTGCTATTCATCACTCTGTGACTTTGCCTCGTTCTTGTATTGAACTGCAAATTGACTCAGCTGAGCTGCAGCTCAGCATAAGAAACGCTGTGGAATTCACTCTCCTGATTGTCAAGAGACAAGATCAGTCTGTGATATTTCTATCAGATCCAGTATTACACTGTAGCATGATTGCAGCATGCCAGTAGTATCCCAGTGGTGTTATTTTGCAACCACCCTAGAAGTACCTACAGACAGGAATGACTACCCAGAGCTGACATGCTGAGAAAGGAGCTGCCATTTCTCCATCTGTCTGCTCCTACCATGTTACTTGAATTCCATCACTGAAGCTCAGGCTGACATGAGCTAGCACCATGCCACGGCTTTGCTGACATAAATGTCTGGTTCCAGCAAGATGCATTGAAGACAAACATGTACAGAGATGAGTACTTAACTTTGCTTTGTGCCTTGGAAAAAACTTTCTCCAGTATTTAATCTTTTGAGCCTATTTGTGCTTGCTTCTGTAGGGAAAGTAAAACGCAGAAGATTTATTCCAGGAGGAAAAGGAATTTTGCTTAAGGAGGTTTTTACTGCTGGGAAAAGTAAGCCTAGGAAAAACCCGGTGTGGGAAAAAATTCTTTCCCATGAATTGCACTACATATTTTCTGTCTGCTTTGAGAAGTTAACTCCCCTGTTACAAGAAGAGACGAAAGTTCTCACAGACATGCTTGAGGCTCCTGCTCAAGGGAAGAGAGGGAGATCACAAAAGCACAGGGGAAAACACAGCCTCAAAATTATGCACATGCAAAAGGTGTTGCTATAAAAGCCCCTGAACGCTGTTTTTTCACCCGCTGCATGATTTTTAGCAGCGTATTTAGGGTTTCCAACTTCAGAATAAACTTTTCCTTTAATACCTTAGCTGTGATTTGGTCATCTGTGTTTACCTGTGTGTGTGTTACTTTGTATACTTCAAAAGAATCTTAAACCTTTTTACATAAAGAGATACGGTTGAGGAAGTAAGTTTGCAGGAAATAATAATCTATGTACAGACATTGTGGAATTCCTGTTGTGTGCAGGCTAGTCACCAAGTTGTTCAAAACCTGGTTGCCTAAGGAAAGAAATTTGCTTTTGCAGAGCTCTTCAGGATGTGAACTGAGCTGCTTTAGCTTTGTGAAATCTTCCTGCTCTCAGTTCTTAATCATATATGTAAATTGGCCAAACTTATATAGCTCATACCTGAGCCAGATGCAAACAAGAGTTCAGAAAGGCTTCTGAAGTGAAGTTAGCCTGCTGATATTGGTCACCAAAACCTTGTTAATTGCATGGAGTATTGTTTAGATTGCAGATTCATGAAGAAGGAACAGTTTTTGTTATGGATTAGGACAGTTTTGATCATAACAGCATTATTCAGTCATGGAGGAGTACAGTCAACAGTGAAACGTGTACAACATGAATTTAAGATAACTTTACTGAGCCTAGTAAAATTGTAGTAAATTAAATTTTTCTCCAATATATCTGCACTCTGCAGGAAGATACAACTAAAATAGACCATTCAGACATGAAATTCTTAACCTCTTATCATTGTCATGTACTGAAAGAACACAGGTGCCTGAATGGATATGAAAGGAACCCGGCATCTTGGTTTATACACACTGAAATCTGAAACAAAAGGGGTAGCAGCACTACAAGTTTGCCCATTAATTTAAATTTAACTTGAATATTTGATACTCTAATTCTGGCTGCAGTGCTTACAATCATAGAATTATAGAATCATAGAATGGTTTGGGTTGGAAGGAACCTTATGGATCATCTGGTTCCAACCCCCTGCCCTGGGCAATAATGCCATCCACTAGATCAAATTGCCGAGGGCCCCACCCAACCTGGCCTTGAACACTTCCAAGGATGGAGCATTCACAACTTCTCTGGTCAACCTGCTCCATTGCCTGACCCTCACTTGGTGAAGAATTCCTTCCTAACTTCTAATCTAAATCTACCTATCCTCTTTTAGTTTAAAACCATTTGCATTTGTTCTATCACTATCTATCTGCCTGTGTGAAACAAGGGATAGTGGTTGTTTGTGAAAATGAAGTATTCCCTGGAAGCTTTCTGGCTTACCTCAGAAGAATGTGGAGAATACTAAAGAGCTGAATCACTGACTTCACATCCTCTGTTACAGCTCTTTAGTCCATGCTGCTGCATGGACTCACTTTGACACCCCCTTCTACCAACTGCCATGCTGCCTACAACCAAGAAGAGGACAGGTGAGTTGAGGGAAGGACAGGTTATATTTCTTCTACTGGTGCATGTGCAAATGTGGAAGAAAGCATGAAAGGTCTGAGTTGTTTTCATGGTTGCTTAGTTTCTGTTGTAGACAGCTATACAGATTGGGAAGAAAAATCTCTGTCTGGCAATTAATTATTAAGGGTCAAATGCTTTCCTCCTTGGAAAGAATGGGTTGGTTTTCTGTTGGTTTGCTGTTATGCAGATGTGCCCTGTCTAGGTGACATTCTCTATGGTCTGGCTTCCATTGGAACTTATCTTTAAATGAGATTTGGATATAATGTCTCATATTATCCTGCTGTATAGTAATTGCAATGAGAAAAGTTTCTGTAGTCTCTTGGCAAGATTATAAAGTTTGCACTTTTGACTTATCTGTGTCATTAGTAACTTTGTGTTTATATATATATATATATATACACACACACACTATATTTGTATTTAGTCTATAAACCCATCATACTGTTGTAACATGAAAGTGAACTTGTTAAACATGTTTTGTGTGCCTAGCACCCAGACTTATTACAAGCCTGCTTGAGGTAAAGAAGAAAATGAAATATTTTCTAATATCTGCTTGATTAGTTATCTAATTATTTAGTTATAAATCAACTAAACCCAAGGTTAACAGTACACACAGTTCTACAACTGCTTGAAGGAATCAAATGTATGGTACCTTCTCTGCAAGCAGGTAACAAGCACCTGAAAAGACTTGAATGGACTGCCAGCAGGCAGGTCATGTCCACCTAACTAAGCTAGAACAGCCTAATTCTGACTTATGGAATGATGAAGCAGTTCTTTGGACCAAACTGGTCTTGAACCACAGAAAATGTATATAAAAATGCCAGTGATTTGCTCTAAAGCTTAAGGAAGAAAGGAGAGACCCACTTTTCTCTGGTTCCCCTTATCAAATATCTTGATCTCAGAGATCAAGAAAGATCAAAACCTACAGTCACCAGTGCAAAAACTGTGGTATCAGGCTTGACTAATGTGATTGATTAATGCACTTCTCAGTTGTTAACAGATAGATTGCCTATTAGTAGCACATAAACAGATTAGTGTTTGGTGTTGGCATCTCTCAGAACGCTCCCATCATGGCTGTACCTAATAACAAATGCAACACTGCCTTAGAAGCATAACTGGAAGTTTAAATGCAATTGTACATAATTCAACACAATCAGAAGTCTTAAAAATTCCCTCAATTTTCTAAGGTAGTCCCTTACTTTATGTTTTTCCCCTCATGATTTGACTTTAACTGATTACAGAGAGATACTAATAAGAGGTTTTCTTTTGTTATCATCAGAATAGTCACAAAAACATTGATTTAACTAATATGTTGTTAAAAATCTATCAGCAAGTGTAACCTTTCATTATGTCACAGCTGAATTAAATATTAGCATACTTTGCATGTGATCTATGTAGGTATGTGATGATGCTGTGGTTTAACCTCAGCAATCAAGCCCCATGCAGCTGTTCACTCAGTCTCCTTGCAGAGGGCTGGGGGAGAGAATCACAAAAGTGAGAAAACCCAAGGGCTGAGATAAAGACATTTAAGTAGGTAAAGCTAGAGCCATGCATGCAAGCAAAGCAAACCAAGGAATTCACTTATCACTTCCCATGGACAGGCAGGTGTTCGGCCTTCCCCAGGAAGCAGGGCTCCATCACGGGTAACGATGACTTGGGAAGACAAACATCATCACTCTGAACAACCTCCCTTTGCTTCTTTTTCCCCCAGCTTTATATGCTGAGCATGATGCCATATGGTCTCAGATATCCCTGTGGTCAGTTGGGGTCAGCTGTCCTGGCTGTGTGCCAACTCCTTGTGCAGCCTCCTCACTGCTGAGGTGGGGTGAGAAGCAGAAAAAACCTTGACTCTGCATAAGCTCTGCTCAGCAACAGCTAAAACATCCCTGTGTTATCAACCCGGTTTCCAGCACAAATCCAAAACCTAGCCTAGCCCCATACTAGATAGTGTGAAGAAAATTAACTCTATCACAGCCAAAATCAGCACATATCCTCATTTATGACATTTATTTTCTAACAAAAGTAAAGAATTCTCTTGTGAAAGCAAATGAGGTCATCTATCAGATATTGGTTATATCTTCAATTATTATTCACCTTTAACATTTTGTAAGCTTTATAGGTAGGATTTGCACACTAAACTGCAAATAAAAATTGCTTTCCTGAAAATTTCTTATGAGTGCTATATAGCATGAATATACATGTATCTGGGAAAGGGTTTCAGTCTTCCAGAAGAATCATACTAATGGGTATAACACCTTATAATTAGATACTATACATGCTTGTAAGCTTTGGTATAAAACTTCAGTGTTTGTCAAATACCACCAAAAGGAAAGACATTAAGATGTTCTAAATAAAAAACATACCTAGTAGTAGTGTGATATTTTCCCACTCAGCTATTCAGTAAGAGTACCTCAGAGTAAGTTTATGCAAAACTGATTTGTGAATGCATCATTTGAAATCTGTTAGAAATGGTGGTGGAAGATTTTATATAGTAAGTCCTTCTTCCATTTTTTGGTCATGACAACAACATATCTGAATTCACTTGTTCCCAGAGTGAACAACAGATTTGACTGATTACTGTGGTCTTTTACTGAAGCTAAACCAGCCACTTCCAGCATTCCCCATGCAGTTAATTTGGTAGGCTGCATTTCAGCATTAATAACTGAATAGGCTGGTTTTGCTGCAGAGGCATACCTTATCAACTTTACACCTGCATCTACTAAACATTAGTTTCTCATTTTCCCCTTATTAGTATCATGTAGTCTGTGAGTACAGCATGAAAATTATAAAAAATAAACCCCAAAAATGCAAAATTAATAAAAATACTTTTGAAGTTACATGTTTCAGTGTAAAAGTAATACTAAACCGGTAAATACGACACACCAGTCTTGACAGGTCTTCTACAACTGTATTTCTTATACACTGTTTTGGAGAAAGAATTTTGCAATTCCAATATTTTGTCACAGGTAATAATGAATTTATGACTTGATTGAGACATATGACAGCAAGGAAAAGAATAACAAATAACATCTTGAATGACCAGTGCCTGAATAAACCCTACTGTGGGAAACGGCTGGGCTGTAGAAAGCTTAGGCCTTGAATTCAAGCAGTTACAGCTGTGAGGTTGTAAAGGAATGTAAACATCGAGAATGAGAAAGCAGAAAAAGAGGAAGAAATGCATTAAATAGTAGGTGTTGTTTTTGAGATGTGCCAGCTCGTGAAAGGATGCTGACCACCTATCAGAAGATGAGCTGAGATGCATGGACAAAGGCACATAGACAATGAAGAATAACTCAGATGCACATGGACAGGAGAAAAGACTATAAAAAATATATGGTTGCTGTTAATAAAGGTTCGTGCCTGCCAGTTTCCTGAGTGAGCATCTTTTTGTCCGCTGCATCTTACGTATTTGCTAATTGTAGCATTTGTAGCTTTATCCACTCTCAGCTTATTTGCTTTATACAGATACCTGTAGCATGTCTGCCATGAAAAATTTTAATTGATGTTTGGATTGAAAGTCTTTGTGAAAGTTCTTCATGTAGGTAGGTTAGTGGTAGGTAGGTTAATACTGGGACAAATGTGCTCAGTTCAGGCAATATTTTTTTGTTTTGTGAAGGGCACCGCACATGAGTAAGGAAACTGAGGCAAGCATCTTTCTGTGCTATGCTGTGGCTGTCATAGGCACAGGGACTGCTTCCTAACACAGGCTGGATGCAAAGTAGGAAGGGCAGGAACAGAGGATCTGCTGTATGGGTCTGGTTTACTTCCTAGAGCCACTGAAATTATCTTTAATAAAGTGCTTTCCTATTGAAAATGGCCTTTTCTTTTTCTCCAAAATGATTCATGCTTGTGTGAAAACTGTGCCATGACTTCCTGTTTACTAAAACTTTATTTGACCAAGGAAAAAAATATCTTTATCTTTCCCTTCTTCACAGGCAAAACCACCTAGGAAAAATAACCAAACCAAATAGCCATTTCTGGTTGGTTTTTTCATTTTCAGGTGAATGTAGTCCCAAATAAAAGAGGTTTTAAATTCTTCAAGGGAATGTAATTTTCAGTATGCCTCTAACACGCTGGAATGACACTGTGAGAGAGACCATGCAAAGAGATTGTGGCTTGCAAGAGAAGGGAAGAGCTAACTGAAACTGCTAGTGGCAGCCAGGGCAGCTATGCACATTCTGCATGGCTACATATGCTAGTAGCATGTCTGCACTATTTCCATTAATAACTTATTGCACCTGGGGGAAAGAAAAATGCCCTCAGGCATTTTGGTCAAAGTAAGGCTCTTCTAGACATTGTGTGACTAAAGGCCTGTACATGAAAGCTGCGGTTTTCCCCTATAAGTAGTTTAATGTCTAAGAGCTTAACTCATAGTCAAAGAGAAAACCCAAGGTTTTGATCCCATGGTCATTAAAGCCAGAAGGAGTTTAGCCAACTTTTGAGTAGAAACAGATTCAGGTTGCAATTGAGTCTACTTTCCCAATGACTTCTTCATTTCAAAAGTCTGTCTCCTTTTTTATTCAGCTAGGAGGTTTCTGTGAAGACTGTTATTGAATGCTGCCTTTTTTTTAAAGCCTGGAAGAATTCACCCAGCTAGGTCAAACTACAGTGAAGAAATTTTCAAGTCATCCAGCTTTTGGAAAACAAAGAAAATCTTGCCAATTTTAAAATGTCTTAATGCCCTGAGACATGTTAAGGGAAAATAATGTGGGAATGATTTCTTGATATAAAGTATATTCTGAAAGTCATTTTAATCCAGTGCTGTCTTTTCTTCTTCTGTAACATACTGATCATAATTCCATTCATGTAAAAGAATTTATTGTACCATATGGCTGCTGTATTAGATGGCTTTGCACTTGTATTATTCCAACTGGAGCATCCAACTTGGTTTAAGATGCAATAGTTTTGAGCCAAGACTGTGTCTTTTCTTATTTAGACATCAGCAGTACTGTGCTGTGCTGCTCCCATTGCTCTAAGGTTAAAGCCTGTTTTGTGAAGGTGGCTATCCCATGCTTTTTTGTAATCATTCTTTTCTTGGTTGTTATGGAGATAAAGCTTATGCAGTCCCTTTTCTGCTTACTTTATAATGCTCCAGGTCCAGCAGCACAGTAAACAACTTACTAGGCAACCTATTTATCTATGTCAGTGCTGCAAGTTCAGACCTCTATTATTTAAGGTATGAATCTTTTTTCAGATATGTTTCCCTGGAATCAATTCAATTTTTTCCCCCAGATTGTGTTAACTTGTGTGGGATTTTAAAAAAATATCAGGAAAACTGTTTTGGTAAATAAGTAATTTCCCCAAAATAACAGTCAATTGTCAGCTGAGATTGTGTTTCAGCTGTTAAGTACAACACGACACAATCTAATATTTTGCACATAATATTTGCACAGTTGATAACACATAAGATACTCTAGATTATTTTCTCATGATCCTCAATGAATTAAAATGTTTCAAATATTTTCATTTTCTACTAGACGGTTATTTGCTTGAAATCCTGTCTGCGATTTAAAAAGAAATGTTAAAGGATGTTACATTCCTTCTCTGCATTTCACACTGAGAAATCAGATGTGGTTTTCTGCCCAACTAGCTGCTCAAATTTGCTATATTCCATTGAAGAATCAATTCTCAGTAGGCCATTATTTCTAAAAGGGTTGTTTGTTTGCTTTTTTTGATTTAGATTACATTGACCCTGAAAAGGACCTATGGAAGTTCATGAACATCTACAGGGATTCTGAGTCCACCAGTACTTCCTACCTTGCAGAGAAATGTCCTGTGTCAGAAATTCAGGTTCTTGGGTGCTGCCTTACAGGAGGTGCAGCTGAGTGGTACTCTCTCCTGTGAACTGGGCCTTCTCGCTGGACTTCACCTCCCAACACAGGCTGCAGCATCCCAGCATGCCTCCCTTGCTGAGAGGCTCTTCCCTGCTGGGAGAGGCAGCTAGACACTGTGCCCAGCCTATACTGGAGACTATTGGTATTAAAACAATTTGAGGGGTGTTTGTGATGCAACCCTAGCTATCTGTAAGGACACTGCTTTGGAGACAGTTTCTGCTGAAAACCTGAGGTTTATAAATTCCTTGTATCGTCAGCTGCACGAGGAAAACTGCACCAAACTGTCTGAGCATTTAACTGCATTCATAAATTGCTGGAGAGTCTTTGTTAAAGGTAAAAAAGCATATCTGGCAGCTATAAAATAAGATACATTGAGTATCTTCATGGCTGTGTTCTGCTCTTCAGGGATCACATTAAGCATAAAACATCAACCTTCCTCACTTCCTGAAATTTTTTAAATAGAAAAGAAATTATCCTGGGAAATACTTTGGGAAAGAACTTTGCTTATGAAAACATAGCACTAGATCATCTCCTTATAACTCTTGGGGGGAAAAAAAGAGTAAAGAACAACCTTTTTAGCTCTTTCTTTTTCTTCATTCCTGTAACTCCCATTATGGATTATTCTATTGTGAGACTTAATCCTGTTGATAAAATGACTCCTCTTACTGCTGGGCTGACTTGGGTATATTGCATTATGCAGTAATTTTCTTTTAATCCTTATCAAATAAAAGACATGCTAGGACAGTTTTGTTAAACCAGCTATCTATTATAGCCTTATTTTTCTTCCAGTCAGTATCAGCAATGATGATTTTAGAAAACTTTTCCATGACACCCCTACAATGAATATGTAATATGTTGTCTACTGCTTACAGCATAATTTCATTTTTTTTTTCTCCACAGGAATTTAATACGATTTGTAGATACTAGTCAGACTGTGAGGACAACTATCTTTACTTTTAGCATCAATTTTTCAATCTCTATAACGTCAAGGGAAGGACTTCAGTCTTGGTGTGGGATTCATTTGAGTAAATCAAGACTGAATCTAATGTATAGTATTATACTACAGTCTTGTAGCTTTGGGGTGGGGGATGAGTTTAGTATTACATTACAAATTTATAGTGCTCATAGATGATGCAGTGAATCCAGTCCTGCATTGTCACTGCCACATCATAAGATTGTATAATGGAAGAAAAGGCAGTGGGAAATGTACAGACCCATCTACCTTCTAATACAAATACAGCCCTATACGATGCAATTGCATACATATGTGTATGTATATGTATGTATATGTATACATATATATACTTATACATGTACTTTTTTTTTACTCCTGAGACATCGAGGACATAGTACTGATAAAATTGCCAGTCCTGGATTTCTACATATGAGGGCCTACTTGTGCTCTTATCCTATCCCAAAAAGTACACTTTAGCCTTAACTGAGTGGAAATCCCTCTGAGAGAGGTGGCAGCTGGTCTTTCCACTTGTATGCAACCCTTGATCTCTCTGCAGAGAGTGGCACCAGCAGAGCTGATGCTGGAATTGTAAGCATCAGTCTTAGTGATAATGAGCAAACTCGATTTGTTATCCCTGTCCTTTCCTATGAGCAGGGTCTGTGCCTCCACTTCATCCTCTAGGGAGCCAGCAACTCTTTATAAATATTAGCCATTAATAAGGCATTATGAGTCAGAGTTCATCACTGACTGACATTGAACCAGAGAAATAAATGCAAGTTAAAGCTGATTGATGATGATTAATCTCAGCACCATCTGTCAGTGGTACATCTGTCCAAACCCTGTAGCTCTGCATCTTGTCTAGCACCACTTTGGGTGGGGCTGAGCTGCCAACTTTGTTGCATCTTGGCTTAAGAGAAGAGCCTTTTAGGAATAGGCTGCTGTACTGCTAAAAGGTTCCCACTGTTGAGAAGCAAGTGCATACCATATACAATCATTTCAGCAAATTCCAGCTTTGTTCTCTATCGACAGTCATGTAGAAATATCTCACTGAAATGAACTGCCATATAATACATCAGCCTTTTCATATCTCCTAGTCTCTCTGACTGCACAGATTAATCTTGGAGAGAGAAACATATTTCCCATACTTTTAATGTTTTTGGAATCTTATGAAGAGAGAATGCATGATGGCAAGGTATACCATTTAGTCATCTCACTTGTAAGGGTGCATATTTCTTGGGGGTGATGAAGCAATGAATAAATTAGATTATATCAAGTGAATACTCATAAACATTAACTCACCATCATGCATACAGCATAAGCTGTGTCTTACAGACAGTATTTAGGAAATACTTCAGAACTATACAAAATACTCTGCTTTAATTCTTGAAATTACAAACCCAAGGTACCTAAACACAGGCTAGGATAGAGAAAAATAACTATGCCCAAAGTGCTTCTGACAGCTTTCTCATACACCAGAGTGTCACAAGCTTAAATCTGAATTGCAAAACCTACCAGAAGAAACAAATGTTGTATTGCCATCTCTTGTCAGTGCTGATTTTTAAATCCTACTGATAGACTAATCTATCTTCTGCTCTGTGGAGGAAGAGCACCTTTTAGCCCTCCTGTTCACAGACCTCAACAATCTTCTTTTCCTACCCTTTTTGATAGGCTGGCAGTGTGGCTTGTTTTCCCTTATGGGACATCGGTGACCTGCAGACGGGTGGTGTGCCAGGCTGCAGAGCTCTTCTGAGGACCCCACCAGGCTTCAGAGTCATATCCCATTTCTAGTCTTGCTTGGTGACAGCTGTGGTAGAGTCACTGTGATCCACTGAACAGCTTATGTAGTGCAAAGTCAAAAACCAGAAGAAAGGTGCAGGGCTATACCCCACAAGCATCCAAAGACATCTTTCTCACTGTGAGAGAAGCATGGAGTCAGCTGCCTGATTCTCAAGTTTTCCTGATTCTCAGGAAAAAAACTGCATGTGTGCCAGACTTAGGGAAACAAAAGGAAACATCTCTGCACTGCTAGATGTTTTCTACCTCCAGCTGCAAAACATGTCATTAACACACACCTACATTTAGCTTTAAAGTGAGATTTAATTTAGCACGTTTGGGCTGCTCAAAATGGAAAGTTTAATGGGACCCAACTTTCAGAGAGCTAGTTGGCACTTTTGAAAGGTTTCAGTAATTTAAGGTAGTCACTTAAAAGCCAAGCCACCTGAGTACCCTTGTCTTTCTCTGAATATAAGTTTAGATTAATGAGAGAGAAAGAGTGCTTTTTTCATAGCCTGGTTCTGTTAAGTGCAAATATTCCAGGACAGCACAGGCACAAGAGACCTATTTGTGCATTTATGGGGATTGTGAGATCTTCCATAATTTAACAAAATTATCATCGAGACTGCTGTAGAAAATGTTATTTATATGGAAAAAATATTTTTGCTGTTTCAGCGCTCTATCACTGATCCACGAACTTCTTTTTTAACGGGAAAATGTTGTGTTATAATTGATCCTTTTGTTGATAATTTAGGGCTGAAACATGAAAACAATAAGACATCATGAGGCAGACCTGAACGAAAGAAAGTATTCAGATGAACAAATGTTAAACAGCATTCCATTAATTCTAGATTTCCACAGAAGAAGCATGCAAACCCTAAAATGCTTCTGAGCCATTGAGGTCTTCATATTGACCAAAATTCAGAACAATGTAACTTTTTTTCCTCCTCAAGACTTTTTGCAACATCTCACTTCCTTTCCAAGAAAAAAATATACGACTCTGGTTTTAGTTCCGTCTAAGTGTAAAACAGTTCATTGCCATCCTTTCTCACAAAGTTTACCCCATGTGAATTAGTCTTTTAGACTCCAGTTTAAGTGAATGAAGATCTAAGTACAATTTGTGATATTTGGGTATCTGAGATGTCCGTAAGGGGCTAAAAAATGCAGCACAGAGCCAGCAGAAGGTCTGTGGGGGGGTTTGCATGGCCAAGTTTTCGTAGTGGGAGTAGGGGCTACAAGGGAGGCTTTGTGAGAAGGTGCCAGAAGCTTCCTCTGTGTTTGACAGAGCCAATGCCAGCTGGCTCCAAGACAGACCTGTCGTTGGCCAAGGCCAAGCCCATCAGTGACTGTGGTAGTGCCTCTGAGATAATACAGTTAAGAAGGGGAAAAACTTGCTGCACAACAGCGGTGGTAGCTAGAGAGAGGAGTGAGAATATGTGAGAGGAACAACTGTGCAGACTTGCAGGTCAGTGAAGAAGTAGGAGAGGAAGTGCTCCAGGAGCTGGAGCAGAGACTGCCTTCAGCCCCTCGTGAAGACGAGGTGAGGCAGCTGTGCCCTTGCAGCCCATGGAGATCCATGGTGGAACAGGGATCCACCTGCAGCCCATGGATGGAGCCACTCCCACTGGAACAGGTGGATACCTTGAGAAGGCTGTGACCCTGTGGGAAGCCCACGCTGGATCAGGCTTGCTGGCAGAACTTGTGACCCTGTGGAAGACGCATGCTGAAGCAGTTTGTGAAGAAATATGACCAATGGAAAGGGAAAAGTTCATGGAGGCTGCCTGCTGTGGGAGACACCCCAAGATGGAGCAGAGGAAGAGCGTGAAAAGTCCTCCCCTCAAGGAGAAAGGAGTGGCAGAGACAAGATGTGATGAAATGACCTATGAATCCCATGCTGGTCAAGGCCGAGCCCAACAGTGCCAGTAGTAGTGCAGTGGTAGGTTGAAGTAACACCGGGCAGGTCATTTTACTTTTTATTATTATTTAGCACTGTGGAGAAAAGGAAAAGTTGAACAAAAATTAAAATAAACTGACTCTTCCAAATAATTTTTTCTCACCCTGTATCTTGTCCTGTGGGGGTCATCCTGGCAGGTGGTTTTAGCAATGGCTCAGAGGAAGTTCTTAAATTACTCCAGTGCCAGCTAATCTAGTTCATTGAAGACAGGTGTGATCAGGTCCTACTCAGCCATCTTGAAGCTTCACCTGGTGAATAAAGGGTAGAGGAAGACTTGTTAAGAGCTGTAGTTAAAGCAAAATTTTGTGTTTCAGCTTGTTTCATCTGAAAAAATCATAATTAATAGAAACAGGCTTTCCTTCTTTACATGTGATTGCAAACATGCCCACTTCTTTTCAGGCCTTCAACTTACTTATATTGCAGTCAAACCAAGATTTCTGAGCTACAACAGTATATATACACATATATACTGCATTTATACACAATATTGAAAGTCCTAATGAGTCCCCCGAGAGTTTCTGCTACTGATTATGACCCTGCTGTGTTAGGTGCTCAGAGTCAAATAGATGGCTCAGCTCCAAAAATAGGCATTTCTTTCAATGAAAGAGCAGAGGTGATTATTATAAAGGGGAACAGATCCAAAGGTGGAGCTTACATGCTTTGGTACTTCAAACGTTTGAATTTTTGCCACAGGACAGAAGAAAAACAGATAAAGAGAAAGGTGGATCTCAACTGAAATACTGTGGATCCCTACCCACATGTACATAGCAGGGGCATTCAACTGTGAGACTCAGAAAAATCAGGAACAGACAATCATGATCATGAGGTATGCTTAGTAGCTTTTTCTGGCACTATCTCAGGAAGACTGAAGTTGATTATTCCCTCAAGCCATACATGCTCAGCCTCCAAGAGCTCTTCCAGTCAGAGTGCAGAGAAAAAAGATTGTAAGAAAAAGTGAAGAGTGCAGAACCTAAACGAGTTTGCTGTAAATTCTGTCCTTACCTTCAACACTTTAAATACACATAATGGCTTCATTTCTCTGCCATGAGTAAGTTTTGCTCTACCATGGGTTGTTTTGTGGACAGACAGGGGGCAGAGTGACCTCCACAGATTACAGATTATATTTCATCATTCATTGCTTTTAAGCTGGGATTCTGCCTCTCCAGACAAGTGCAGGTACACCTGAGGTGATGGTACGCTTGTGTGGATATTAGTATTTTATTTAACCTGGGTTTGTGGAATGATGATAATATTTTGTAGCCCTAAAAGCCCAGGCAAGCGAAATAGGTTCTCAAGTAAACCCCCATAGGTACCAGGAAGAGATCTTGTATTTGATGAATCCAACAACTGTTCTACTTCTGTGTTAAGCGTTAAGTGAAGAGTCATCAGTGATTAACCTGTAAGTCAGAATGTGGGGAATTAAGAGAGTTTGATAACATGAATTAGGAGGACATTGAAAGGACTGAGATGCTGCCTTTCTCAGCACTGGAGCCCAGGAGACAGAATATCATCTATGTTCCAGAGAAGCCAAAAAACTACCTCTTAAAGAAACTTGTGGAGGATTGCATTTACATGGGTATTAAATTATTTTAGTGTTAATGCAATATAAATGCTAGGTAAATGGATATTGCAACTGAAATCCTATTAGTAGAGTTAGGAGAAGAAAAGAGCCATATCTGTGTAGGAAGAACCACATTATCTCTAGTAGTTAATTCCATCTTATTTTTGGTTGTGCAAAGCGTTCCAGATAATATTTAATATTATTTAAAAAATTTGTCTGATGTTTCCTTTTCTAAGAGCCCTTCTTCTGAATACTGGCTGGCAATCATTAACATCTGCTTAATCAGTATTTTAGTTAAGTTTCTCTGAAGCCCAATGCCATGTAATGCTTCTTGAGCAGATAGAGAGTTCTAGCTCACATGTCAGCAGAGAGTTAAACAGAGGGGCAGGGAACAGACAGCTACAGAGGAGTTTGCTCAGCAGCCCCGTTCTACATCACATGGGCATAAGGAGACAGTCAGACCAGACTGGGCAGCACAAACAGTGGCTGACACAGGATGTCAACTGTCTGACTGCTGTCAGGCTCCTGTGACAGGAGAGAAGGGATGTTATCCTTTCACTGTGTTAGCACTGTCAGAAAGTATCCATCATAACGAGGTGAGTGTCACTCAAAATGCATTGCACACTCCCCAACTTTAATATTCTGCAGGTGCAGTCTTCAATTAGGCATGAGATTGAATCACCAGACAACGGTAACAAAGGGCAGAGAGGACCCCAGATACTTTTCTGGCTTCAGACCAATTTGGTTTTATCACTGTAAGGAATGTACACTAAAAACTAACCCCAAATGCTCTTGAATTTAGGGATGTGGGTGTTGAATTTTGAATTGAAATTCCAGCTTTCTTCACTTTAGGGCATTCAGATTCAGCATATTAGAGCAAAAGAGGGTGAACTGTCAGTTCTCATCCTTTGAATATTGCACCAAGCTGGTAGGGCACATTTGCAACACTCACTGAAATATGTACTTTCCCTTCTTCTTTCAGCTGACAGAAAACTGCAACACATTTTAGAAAAAGACCTCATATTTGACCAAATTGAATGTGTTAAGAAATATTAGGTCTGATCATGGGTTTTTTTAATTTCCAGAGCACACAGGAACAATGAAAAACAGGACTCCCAAGAGAAGCTCTGGTCTGCTTAGCCTGAACCCTCCTTTCACCTGAATGATAATACATGCTGCTGTGTCAGCTCCTGAAGCTCTTAAACAAGCCTAGCATGTGTTTCCATCTGTATATGCAGCAAGCTAATTCCCTGGATCCAGAACCAGGGAACAGTCTTGCCTTGCAGGAAGCAAGAGTTGCTGCAGGCACCAAATTGTAGCCAGACTATGATGTGTGTATCTTCCCTGCGTTGGTGTTGGCTACTGCAATCAATTACCTCACTATAGATGTAAGATGTATCTGAATGAACTCAAAAGTGCTTGCTTCTCTATGGTTTCTGAAACCTGTGTCAGTCAGAATAGAAGAAATCAAATTCTAGTAAAAATGATGTGGCATCCAAGGTGAGTGAACATACGTTGCATGGAATGAATTATAGTGATAATATGGTGAGCATTAAACTATCAAAGGTTTCCTGTCATGACTATCCTCTAAGGCTACTGAATAAGAAGATAATTTCAACAGGAGCTCAGGACAATTGTAGCACATTAAAAGGAAAGTGGCTTGTTCTGAAAATATGAAAAAATATGTGACAGTGGTACTTTAACAAAACTATGAAGATACCCTTCACCTCTGGTCAACCTTATTTTCTAAAGAAGATACCCAGTGAAGTTACATTAAGGTAGTAATGCAAGCACTGAAAAGTTACAAAAAAACCCTGGGATTAAGTTTTCTCTGTATTTCTGCATTTCTATCTGTACATACCCTTCCTGTGTATGAATTTTGGCAGTTTGGCTGAGGATCACCCACAGTTTTTTTCTGCAAGACTGTCTCATTCTGTGCCCTGGGTGGACAGCACTCAGTGATTGAGTGACTTCTCAATATTTTTGTTTTACGGTCATATTTCAGTGCATGCCCCACAGACACATTTATTTTATGCTACTCCAACATTTCCATGTGTCAGAATCATAGATGTCCTCAGGGAATTTTTCTGTGGTGTTAGTCATTGCAAATTTTATTTTCGTAGTATTTTGGGGTGTGAGAGGCGATAGTATCTGAATTTGATATTGAAGAAAGGCAAACAGATTAAGTTTGAGATTTGCCTTTAATTTGAGGCACCAAAGACCTTATATTTTGTAAAGTATTTAGTGCAACTACTAATCTAGCGATAGGTAGGAATTTTGTGTCAGGAATAGGCACAGAATGATTGGCAGCCTGTCCTAATCACAAGACCACTCTTTCTCTTGGAGAAATCCCATCTTCTTGAACATAAGCCTTTCAGCTGCTGCTACAGATGCATTGAAGGTCCTTACATCAGAAATCTGAGCCATCCCAGAAAGTGGTCCACCTCATGAAAATTTTGAGTGTTTGAGTCCACTGAGCTAGTGGAGGAACTGGGGGATGATGACATCTTTTATGTGATGCAGACAATACTAGAAGTAAAATATGAACATTACACAGAACTCAACACTAAATCCGACATTTGGATGGTTTTGCAAGTTGATCTTAGGTCTATCTAATTTGAAGTACTGTTCACTGAAGGCAGAGCAGTGTGGACAGCAGCATCAAAAGCAAAGTGATGCAAAGATCATAGTTGCAACAGACCCTCCCCAGTTTCCCTGCTGGGAACAGCTGGAGGGAAGTAGGTGGCATCGAGTGTTCAGCATAAAGCCTTGACATGATCAGGAAGAAAACTAATGAACAGTTATTGTCACTCACCCATACTCCTACATCTTCCAACATTCTCTTGGTATTTCTTAGAGTAACTGTAGATGCCTCCTGGCAGCTGTCACATTAGCCCTTCACCAGACAAGGAGATGGGAAACTAACTTTTATGGCTTTAACTGGTTGCAGAGTTACATTTCTCCTAGAATCTTTCAACCTCAAAGCAGAGAATTTTGTTAGATCTTGTCAATATATGTTCCTCTTAAGATAAAGATAATGAAAGTTTCTATCAAGTAAATAGTTTTATTTATTCTGTTCCTTTCTGTACCTTTACCCCCTCCAAATTCTCGGTTCTGCATTGTATACCTGAAGCCTTCAACTCTTCCCACAGGCTTTTCGATGCAGGTGCCCAAACCTGCTCTCCCCTATGCACTCAGTGTCTCTGCTTCCTTACCAAGCACTACCCCACAGCAGGGCTCTTTCACACTCTGAGCCTGGTTTCTTTCCATGTCTTTGCACTTGAATTCTGTCTCCTTACATGAGCAATGCAAAGTAGCAGACAAGTTTAACTGAGCATCACTACTCACCCTGTCAATGATGACGGTTTCTGTAGCAGTCAACAGAGAGCAGAAGACAGCTGATGTGTGTCACTCCATGACCTGCTCTTAAACAATGAAATCATTTGCAAAGAAGTTATGTGTGTCTACCAAAGAGCTGGATAAATGACACAGTTCCTTCTGTTAATCTCTGACGTGCAGCTCATTTAAAGATAGCTATCTGTTAAAGACAGAAACAATGGACAAGCTCCTGAAAAATACCTGTTCCCATCAAGAAATTCATGATCCTCTGCCACACAGCTAATAATATTAGGGCTGTTAACAAACAGATATATCAAAGTTCAAGGAGCCAACTGCCTACCTGGAGCTGTTTAAACAAATACCAGTGTATTTATTTAATACATGACAACCATTTATTCAATACATGACATCCTCACGAAATGTCTGATATTCAAAGCATTCACATTGCAAGAGGGCTGTTCTGTTCCTCATGAACAGACACTGCAGTGATGTAGGTTTTGTGTATGGATATTCTCTTATGTTTTGTTATTGATTTAAAATCAATCAAATGGAATTATCAAAGTGAGCTAAGACACTTCCAAATGTTAAGTAGGAGCACCAATTATAAATGAAAATATGTGGAGCTTGCCTGCAAGCACTACATTCCTTGATTCCGTTCTTATATCTTTTATGGAATGGTCTTTGTCTTAAAAAAAAAAAAAAAAAGAGAAAAGAAATGAAAGGAAAATATTTAGGCAGCAAATATATAAAGAAAACTAACTGGTTGGGTACAATAATTTACAATCTAGACTGTTATGATTTTGAGATGTTTAAATTGCTTAAAAAAGCTTGAAAAAATATAAAGTACAAAGCTGAAGCATA
Source organism: Oxyruncus cristatus (assembly GCA_013399855.1). Lineage (NCBI taxonomy): Eukaryota > Metazoa > Chordata > Aves > Passeriformes > Cotingidae > Oxyruncus > Oxyruncus cristatus. Next base: position 108,057 of record VXAY01007639.1, read on the forward strand.
AAAATATAACAGTTTTAGAGCATCAAAGCAGTGATCCGTTTAGTGCCATACCCACAACTCAGCCCAGGCATGATTCTGCAGAGAAATGTGTTCAAATCACTATAATCGACAATTGCAGAATCATCAGGGATTTTTTTTCCCCAAATCTCATTACAATTATTAGATGATTTGTAGATCATCTTCTTCTGTAACTGCTCATCCTTCCTAATATCCTGTTAAACTCTCAGATGCAACGATAACCAGTGAGAATGTAAATACAACACATTAAAAATAAACAAGAATAAAAAACTTAATTTTTCCTTTTATCTACAGTAACAAGTTGTTTTTGATTTTCACTGAACATTTTAACTATACTTATGTCCATATGGTTCATTTCATTCATAAAGCCAAAGAAATTAACTTCCAAATAAAACTGTGGTGAAAACATCGGGCTAGAAATGTTCTTTATGATCTGTTGATTTTTTTTTACATGGTGCAAATCAGATAATCTGAACCAATAGTTCATATGTAGGAGCTGTTTCGGAGTAGGATCGTCAATATGGAGAGATATGAGTTTGATTTAGAGACTAAAGGTTACTATGCTCTCCCAGTAATTACTGCCATTATTAAATATTGGCATATTGCTTCCATTCTGAATACTTTTAGTTTCAATACTGGCTCTGCCTTTTTTTTTCCCAGATTAAATATTTCACAAATATTTTAAGAAAGTGAATTTGCTTTTGATTATTTAATGAAAACCAGTTTTGGATACCATGTATAATTCTTTGTTATTCTGACAGCTCTTTTAAAGTTGAATAATACAAAAGATCACTCTACTGCCAGCATAGAAGACATTAGGCAAAATCCTTTAAGGAAGAAATCCAAGGCTCTAGGACAGCCAATGGGGCTCTGGGATAGAAACCATCTGCCTGCAGCACTGCTCCAGGATGTGTAGACAAGAATATGTTCCTCACCGGACACCAGGGTGAAAAATTGGAGAATAAAAAGAAATGCAAATGCAATTGACAACATTCAGAGGACAAAACAGCCTGAAGATCTTAAGCATGAGATCTGCCATGAATCTTCAGTACTACCACAGAGCATTCCCCAAAGGGACAGATGGGAGGAAATTCTGCAGTCATATCTGGTTAACTTGAATCCATTTATAGAATCGATATTACATATCCTTTTAAACTCGTTGTCACTTTTTCCGTGTTTATCATCTTTTAGAGAGCATGCTCAGATAAACTTAGAGATCAGACCTGTACTACCTTTATCTGATTCTTTTCCAGGAAAAGAAACTCTTTCAAATATCCATTTAGTCCCACTCCACAGACACGATGATTTATTGTTTTCATTACTGGAAGAATTAAATGAGAGGGGAGAATTTTTGGAATACATATTTAAAATTATTCTAAATTAAAGTTATTTTAAAAGGTGTTTTCTTCATTGGAGACCTTAGTTTCGATTTTGCATAATTTAGGAGGGTAAACCTCAAATATTGTTAAAGGCAGAATATTTAATTGCATAACTGTAATGGCTGGATGAATGACAGATGCTTTCAGCTCATGAACTTTAAGGAAGAATCCTTTTGGCCACCTGCCTGGCCCTCCTTTGATCTCCGTGGTTTTTTTTTTTGAGGGGGTTGTTGTGTCTTACTCTCCTAGAAACTCCGTATCAGGAATTGTGAAGTCACAGACAACGTCACTGTACCCTTTTTAGTAGATGGTGAGATTTTTGCTTGATACAGCAAAAGAATGAGTTTCCAGAAAATTATGTAAGTTTAGGTAGGTGTCACAGATCTGCAGCATAGAAGTACCTGAAGCTGAGGATCTACACTCCTCTCAAGAATTCTTAAATCAGGTTGAGGTTTTGGGGCATGAAGGCTCCCTTGTGTGGTCCAGAATAGACCAACTTTACCTGTTTTTGATACCTTTACTGCTACAGTGAGAGTCTTCCTGCACCTGGTGAATCTTAGTTGTGTATGCAGAAAACTGAATCAACACTGTGACCTTACTAACTAGTCATAGGTACTGCATCGATATAATGGTTTATCTCATGTTTGCACTGCAGAGTATTAAAAAAGCCAAAATCCAATTAAAATATGATTCATACAACCAAATTGGATTAAAACAGCACTGATTCCAAGACCTGTGGTTCCCTCAGAGGAGGATGATCCAGCTGATTACATCAGTTATTTTACTTAGTCCTAGACCTCCAGCATGCCTCCCATGTCAGCCATAGCACTGGGAATGGCAATACCTTGGGATTTCCAACATGCACCTTATGGTGCTCTGGGCATTTCTGAATGGTGTAAGTAGGGTTTTGCCCTTGCTCAAACAGTATTTCTCTGTTTTGAGCAGTCTTTATATGGTAATATTCTAGGAGAGCCCTGGAAGCAGAAAACAGAGCCTGATCATCAGAGCCACTCTGACATCACCTTAAAGTCCTGATCTTTATGCTAGTCACACCTGAGCAATGTGAAGGAAACAGCTTCAACAGGAGGGACAAAACAGCCATGCCTACAAGTGACAGCCTGGACACCAGAGAAGTTTTCTGGGAAAATGGAAAAGGACTCCCTCATCCCCATGGTCGATGGATGAGTTCTGTAGCTCAGTCCACTGCTGTGTCGTCCCCACCTGGACTGGCACTCCCAGTGTTGTCAGCTTTCCCACGCTCTCGGAGTCATGTCTGGATAGGATGAAGGGAAGGGCACAAGCTCTGACAGCTCTTAGAGAGCTTGTGTCACCATCTTGGTAAGAATAACAAAACTTTATTAATTAAAAAATCAGGTGTCTACATATTTCAGGCATTGACATAGACAGCAGCTGAGCAGAGTTTTTGGGTTTGTATGTTTGGACTGGAGTCCAGAGAGGCAGTTTGGTAGGACTTTAGCATGACAAATGTGACAGGCTTATATAAATCTTCACTTTCTCTTCCAAAAGATAGTTAATGGGGCTTGGAATTAAGGAGAGTGCAGATGTGAGATCCATTCCATGCTGTGACTCTGGTCATCTGACTCTCATACTGGTCCTGGAGGAGAATCCAGGTGCTTCGTGCTTCAAATTTTTCTTCAGATGCCATCCTTTCCTTGACACTGCCAGCAAAGCTCTTCCCCCTTCCTATTCTCCTCCCTGAGCCAAGAGGCATTTTAAATATACAAGTACAGCTGAAACTTTCATTTAGATTCCTGACGGCTGGCACCACAGTTATTATATTCCCAGACTGACAGTTCCTGCTGATTGGTGCCACTCAATTCAGAAAGCAATATCACTTTGATATATCAACCTGGCAACTGCCTGCAGGAAGCTATTCTAGTCCTTCTCTCTGAATTTCACTCTAAGAAATATACTCCTTTCAACAGGATTATTCATGGAAAGAAAGGCAGAACATTTAAGAGAGGGGATGGGAAGCTCAGCATGCCCCCCATAGCCTTAAAAAAAGAGCACTTCTTTTTCTTATTGAGGAGGTAGTAACTCCACATGAGATAAAGATCCTAGGAAGAGCCTTTACTCCAGCATTTTACACACTTGAAAAATCTAAGTCTTACTCATAGAAAAGGGAAAGAGTTTTTAAAAATTTACCACTGACCTATATGTCCTTTATGAAGAATTTGACATGTTGGTGTTTTAAGAATTTGTTGTTTGATGTTTCAGTTCAGGCTTAGTTGTGGAGCTCAAGGGTCAAATAGTCAAGACGTTCATAGAGCAAAAACAGTTGGTAGAGTCGTGCTCAGCAGCACTTCAGCTGGGAGGATTAAGAGAGAGTTCCCTGGGATACTGACAGTACTCAATTGCTGCCAAGTTAGGGGACAGCCCACTTGCCCAATGTAGGAATTGGTGAAAACTAAAGAGAAAAGCATAATGTTTAAGAGTTTATCTCAAAGGTGGAAACTAACACAAAGAGAATACGAGAAAGCACGTAAATGAATTTTATTTAAACTGTGTAGAAGGAAGAAAATCTGAAATAAGTGAGTTGCAGAACCAGAATAGAATTAGATTTCAGTCACTATGTATTCCCATACATATTACCACTGACCTGGTAAAAAGCCAAGCATGTTCTCTTGCTTCTGAAAGCCAAAATGCTTTCTATTTTCTTCCAAAAGGTGGTATCAAAAAACCATAGTCATGAGCAGCTCTTCCCAATCTTATTTCTAACATGGTGGTCTCAGGACAGAAATTTTCCCTCTGTCCCATAGCACAAGCAATAGCTGAACTTGAGTTCCCTAAGCAGGCAGCATGAGCTGGCCTCATGGGGTACTCTCTTATGTACACAAGACAGTCTTAAGGATCCATCCCTTAGGTCTCCTGCAGTTCCTCTGCTTAATATTTTTTAATGCTTAAAAGTTTCCCTTCAGTTTCTGTGGAAGAATTGCCCTGCCACTACTTATTTTGCATAGATAGAAATGCAAGCCAGAGCCTCTGGTTCAACCTGAAAGCTCTGGGACCAGACCCGAGTCCATGCTGTGAAGTGTTTTGTTAGAATTGCCAATAGCAAGAGCCCAAGGAATTTCCAGAAATGCAGGTGGCTGCTTATGATTTCTTTATCTTCTCTGAATGTGATTGCATTCCCTTTAGCTATTGTGTGTATCATCCTTCCATTTAGAGTTATTTTATAAGTGTATCTGGAGGGCAGTGGAAGGCTCTTAGTGAAGCTGAATTGCATGCTTCAGTAATGCTGAATGAGAATATTCATTCAATGGTTTATTTAAGAAGGAAGCAGATGCTTGTGACATGTCAGAAACGTAAGAACACTTTATTTTGGTGAACTGCTCCCATCAGTTCCTACAGATATTTTTCATCTGTGCACATCTCCAAAGAAAGAATGTGTTTAAAAACAGAAAAGAACTCCTGAGTTCTCAAACGCGCTGCTGCAGATGGAGGTCATGCCACTCCTGTGAACTTTGCTATTAATACAACTGTAGACGGACAAGGTGGCAACACCTGTTATATTAAATCCTATGCCTGGTTAAAAACACCCATTTTTTAAAGATTGCTGTAGAGCTACCAGCCACAGTGTTTTAAAAGCCAGTTATTCAGCAGGTTTCCCCGAAGATTCGAACAAATTTCCTTGTAATAACAATGTCACAATTTCTTTACCTTCTGCTATCACCTTTTGGTGCCCTTGTTAGGGTGTGACACTTTTTCTGTCTGTTCACGTAGAGACAGAAAAGCAATTAGGTCTCCTTCTTAAGCACACCTATGAAAGGAGATGCCATGATGTAAAAAAGGCTTTTTTAATCTTTCTTTCAAAGCTACTGTTACTTGCATGAAGCTGTATTTCTGAATGACTTTATTGTCAAGAAATTAGAATATGAGGTAACTGACAGCCCTCTCCATCTGCACACTCTCACACATTGCATGAAAGTGAGAGAGAAAAAAAGAAAAAAAAATGTTATATTGTCATGAACTCTTAAGGCAGCTGCATACAATATTAAAATTTGGTGTTTGTGCTGGAAGAACATGCAAAATGTTTCTGTCCAGCTAGCAGGTAGGTTGATAATATAAGTGGAGCACTGGTGAATCAATTGATTGTGATCGAGCTACTGGCGACAGTTCAGTCATCATGTTTGCTCGGCTGTGCACATACACTGCGTCTGAGAGGAGCAGAACTGGTTGCCTTGCCTTGAACTCTCCCTAACCACACTATGAGACACCTTGGCCCGCACAGTGAAATGCATCTCAACTCTCATACTGAGAACCATTTAAAGAAATATTGCAATGAAGCTACTCCCTCCTTACCAAGCATTCAGTCAAGTAAAATTTGCATTTAAGATAATGCTCATTCAGAAGTGCATAAAACTCCCTCTCCCCATAGGAAAATATTTTGGATGGTATCAAGAATGATTTAAAGAGTCTTTTGTGGGAGGAAGAGAAATTTTGGGACTATTCTTAAAATTGTAGTATCTTTCTTATATGAAAAATAGGGAGTGTTCCCAATGAAGACAAAAGGATGACAAGGGAAAATGTTTCTGGAAAATGTTTCTGTTTCTGGTGCTTACTCCCTTTTGTGCTCTCTCTGTTGCAGAAATGCCTCACCTGGTCAGATGACTGATGCTGACAGCTAGCAAGTCCTCCTTGTCTGGCTGTTGAAGGCATTGATTTCCCTCAACATGTCAGTCACAGCTCATAACAAAGCTGTAAGATTTGCAAACTACAGGCTTTTTTTTAGGCATAAAATGAAGGGGAAGATTTTTTTCTTTTAAATGTAAAAAAGCTGAAGATGAAAATGACCCCTTGGGTGGGACAGAATCCATGGGTTTCTCTCCTAAGCACTCCTGAGTATTTTATGAAAGCAGACTGAGGTGGTGAGGTTGCCAATCTCTTCTTCCAACTGGTTGTCACTGAGATGTCTCCTAAACATGAGTAAACTTCATGATGGTACACAGTGGTCCTGGAGATGATGAGAAATCCAGGAAAGTTTAACTTGAGTCACCAGTATCTGATGCACTCCTGCATTCACCATTAATGACCCTTCCACTCAAAACAGTTGACAGTTTTGTTTGATAAATTTAACCACTAAAAACATGTCTTGATAAAGAGTGTCCTTTTCTTAATTTTTTTTCCCCCCAGAATATTCAGTGAAATAGTATCAATATATTGAGCTGAACAGGGAGCTTTCTTTGAGAGGAAAAGGGTACAACATCCTCGGGAATTCTCAACAAATAGGAAAAACTTCAAAATATGAATCAACAATCTGATTTATAGTGTTGGCAATACGAACCATGCCTGGGTGTAAGATGTTATTGTAGATGTCAGTCAAAGAAGAGAACAATGGATGGAAAAGAAAAAAGTGGGGAGAGGGAAAGCTGCAGAATTAAATCCCAGCCTTTTGTAAGTGGACATTAAAGCACTGATTTCACATAAATGATAGTATTCTGCTGAAAAGGAGAAAATGGATATAAGGTTTTGACAGTCTGGTTTCATACAACCTAGAATTCATTCACTTGTGAAATGTCTTCTACACTGACTCACAGAAACTGGTGCCACAAGATCTGCTGCATAAATACTTCACCTCTGTCTCTCTCACAGCAACAAAGAGCGCTGAGAGTGCCACTAACAATGTATCAGACGATTGAAGTCTCTGAAGTTCCACTGACACACTGCTCAAATGCTTGTATTTACTTGCCAATATGTATTTCTGGAATCCGTCAGAGGCACTATCTAAGCCAGAGGTCTGGTCTTATTTCTCACACTTTAGAGTCTCAAGGCCTGATTTATATTTGCTTGAAAGCGTCACAAAAAAAACCAGATTCTAGAGGCAGTGGTGTTTGTGCTTCAAAAGGTGGCAGTCTGTCTCTGAATCAAGTGAAAGTGTGCTCCAAAGTTGAGGGAACCAGAGAGGTGGTGAACAGTACATCAATCTCAATACTGCAAAGTGCTAAACATTCAAGTATTGCTCTACTAAAGCATTTAGAACAAGGGACCAGTCCCTTCCCGAAAATGGACCCATGCAAACACAGTTGTCTGGATTGAGTAAAAGGTTTTGGTACACTGGAAAGCTGGACCCATACCTTCTTCTTTGACACAGGGTATATAGCTGGGTTGTTTTCATCAATTCTAGTAAAAGTCTGCATAAATCAGTTTTCCTGTAGTGGAGTCAACTTATCTGTTTATCTGTTTTCAGCAGCACACTGGTGGACAGAAAAGGAAAAAAAAACAAGTAACACATCCAGGATGTTATGAACCGTTGACCTATATTTGAAAAAAAAAAAAAAAAAAAGTCAAGTTTATGCAGTGGCTTAGTTTTAGAGTACTCTGATTAAAAATTAAAATTTAGAGAAATTGACCTACATTTGTCTTATGAATATTGTCCCCATCAGATGTTTCAAAATGTGTACGAATAAATAAAGACATTCAAAATCAACATTCACTTTGAAAAAAATAACTGCCCTAGGTATAGAATAATCTCAGATTTTGTGTCTGTATGTATAGCTGTGGGTATATAAATATATAGGTATGTACACGCATATGTATACGCAGTTTTCATGTTCATGAAATAACTTTTGTCAGACATTAGATGGATGCTTCGGAGTGGATATTCAACACCAATTCCTCTATCGAAATTATGAAAAGATAATCACAGTAAGGAAAAAAAAGTCTGTCAGTTTATTCCAACATTTTTACCATAGTTGTAAAAATTGTGATGTCCCAGGAAAGGAAATCTCTTCACTGAAATCATACTCTGTCAGAGATGAAAGATAAATGTCTTTAATGATTTGCCATTTTATAGACATGAGTAAGAAGAAAGCTCTTTTCCAGTTTCTTTTATTACTCAAAACAGGTTTAGGACATAATTTCTATGGTCATGATTACCCAGACATAGTTTCCAAGTGTGTTCCCTTCACATCTCTTACCATCTATTACTACTAAAACTGCACTATATTGAAATATTTGAACCTTTGCTTTTTACACCTGTCTTCTGCACTAGAATCCATCAGTCTTAGGGTACTTATAAAATAGCAGATAGAAAAACCTAGTAAGTTACACCCAAGAAAGGGTGTATGTATGAGCCTCTTTGTCCATTCTTCTTAGAGCAAGAGCTTTGTTTTCTCTATTTTTACAAAAAACATGTCTTTGCAGCAAAGATTTCCCTCACCTCAGCTTGTCTTCTGTGTTTCATATTGTGCCAGCCAGCATTCATTATATTTCTGTGCAAAGCATCAGATCCTTTAAAGTAAAACAGATTTTGCAATTATTCTGATTATCTCAGTGCTGTTACGTGGTTTTATAAAACATTTACTTTTTTCTTTAATATTAGAAATATTAAATAATGCAAGAAAAAAATACTGTTTATGCAGAGAAAACAACCATAAATAAATGTTTTCTTTAAACAATGCTACTGCATTAAAGTGTCATTGCATAAATAGCACAGTTTCATATAAACATTAATCTTGTAGTGCAATAAAAATTATCGAATGCCATAACAAAATGCACCTGTGAAATATTTCAAATACATAGGAGATTTGTAATGTGTTTTGTTAAAGTTAGAGCATAGAATAAAAAGCATTCACTTCTGCATTTTCCTGATTGCTTTTTTATTTCTGTACAAAGGGAGCATCAGTGCATGTGAAGAAAACCGTTCCACTCAGTAGGGCATATAGCTCAGAGCATTCTGTCCCATTTTTCAGTGACCTGGAAAGCATGAAGGCTGTTGTGCTGCAAAAAGGGAAAAAATAAAAAAGAAGGGAAAAAAAGGATAAAAAGGGGGAAAAGAGAGAGAGAGAAAAAATAATTACTAGTCTAGCTGTATACAAATACTGTCTTCATCATCAACATAAATTTAAAACCTCTTAGTTTCCTTGGAGAAAGCAATTATCAAGGAAGAGGAAGCATGTTGCTCTGTCTCACCATGGTTTCATTTGGGAAATGTTGAGAAACAACAATGATTATGAATTTGAAAAGCAACATCTCTGTTACTGTCAAAACAAAATAGTAATAAATAAAAGACAAAAAAGCCAGACTCTGGAAAAGCAATGGGACAAAGCCTCTCATAAAAGAACTTTTATCACATAGGACACCACTGACTGAAGCACTATTTTACTTCACATTCTTTTTTTGAGGAGTACTACACAATATAATGATACATTATTCTGGTGGCAGAAAAAAAATTGGAATAAATTCCAGAATTATCACACAGTGATGACAATGCGACACATGCACATTGAAATAAAGAAGACAATAGGGCTTCTTTCCTCTGCTGTATACATAACCTTTTCCATAGTCACCCTGTCACTAAAAGATATGTGTTATTGCTTCCTCTTCTCTCCCCTTAGAATGACCATGTCACTCACCTGGCAAGCATTTAGCCTTCAGGGCAAGACACGGGCATAAAAGGACATCAGTTTTGTGGGTATTTGTGGGATGAACGGGAAGGGAATTTGGGCAGCATTAATGTTGGGTAAAGTAGAGGTAGCAGCCCAGATGATGAGAAAGATCACTGACCAAGTACTGTTACGGGCATGATAAAAGCTTTGCCGACAGTGGTAGTACTTCACATGTCACAGAAGGTCACAGGCAAAATTTAATGAAGCTCTCACGTTGGCTATGGGACCAGTGCATGAGTGGGACTGCAGGACATGCAAAAGTGATTAGTCAAGCAGAAGAGGAAAAGCTATTTCTACAGTAAGAAGTCCCTCTGACTTAGGGCCATGATGATTATTTGTTACTATTTGGTTGTGATGAGACACCTTGTCAGTGACCAATGGAAAATTCTCAAGCACTGACAGCACAAGCTTGACTTGTGATGTTCTGTAGTGGAAAACATGCAAATTAAGAGGTAAATTTCCAGAAGTGTAAGACTTGCATTTGTGGTCATCCTTTGCTAAATTTACATCTGTAATTATAGAAATTTGAATACTACTACTTCTAAATTCCAGATGGCTAAAAGCTTAAGTCATTTACATGGAGAGAGATGTGGAAGCTGAGCACACATTCCAAAACACAAAGCAGATTTTTCCTTGCAAACTGGGAAAGATGGTCTTGATCTGGCTGAAAATATCCATCAGTGACTGACACCCTCACTTTAAGTTATTCTTCATATGATAAATCCAAATATCTCTAGAAATTCATATCTGTTTCTTCTCATATTACAGTCAATGTTTAGGTATTATGGTGCAATGTGCTTGACACTGGCTTCCTGCATCTTCCATCTTAATTGTAGTCTTACATAGATCTGAGAACTAATCACTTTTGATAAAATTATTATCATCAGAAGTAGGTGAAAAAAACCCAGTATGATAGAAGCATCAGAAGAAATCTGTACAATACAATAGAGCCTACAAGGACTATTTTGTTCAGTGTAAACCTACAATTAATCATGTTTGTTTTAAAAACTGATGAAATGTAAAACTGCATGATGGATGTCTTGTTTATCATTCCTCTCATGAAGATTATTGAGAAAAAGGATTAACTTAGTATTAAAAGTTATTAGCAATTAGTTCTGCTTTTAAACTGGAGAAAAAATGGAAGTTCTATAAAAATAACATTCCAAAATAAAATTAGCTCAAAGCATGAAAATCAACAGAATTATACTATCAAAAATAAATGGCTATCACCAAAATGAGACTCTGTCTCATTCAGTGGAGCCATATAAAAATTTAAGAGTCAACTGCATCAACTAGGTTCTCAATAAAGTGAAAAGTATTGTGATGTGGTTTTAAAATCGTCTGAAAATCAGATACATTGAGAGAAAATAGTGCTGGAATCGTGACATTTAAAATGTAAAAAGGTTATCCAAAACAACACCAATCAGTACTTAGGAATATTTTATTGCTATGTTGTGATATGATTGTGTGGAAAAAAAAGGGAAGAGGTAGAATAAAACTTATTTTAAGATGGCATTTATAATTACATATTTAGATTATTTTCACTGTATCCTGTGTGAGGTCTAAATAATTTATGTATTTTTTTTGTCACAGCTTTCCTGAACATGCTACCTGCTTCACAAAAACTGAATCACAAAGCACAGATCCTTAGACAGGAATAGGTGTTGAACAGAACACAAATCTTAACACACTGCCTGTTATTTAACCATCATTTTCATAATCCTATTTTCACGGTTTCTACCAGCATGTTTTCCACTTGCAGTCTGTTGCCTACCCTGACAAATCAAATAAATAATTGCCAAGACTGTAGTCTTGTGAAGAGTTCCTTCCTCAAAACTCTTTCCACTGATTTTGCTGTGGAACAGAAGGAAAAGGCAGGGGCAATCTAATCCTGTCTTGAATTTTGTACTGAGTTCCTTCAGAAAGCTGTGTTCTGTTGCTTTGTTTGGGTTGAGTTATATGATTTTTGCATTTATTTTGGTAACAATAGACTCTGTATATGAATAATTCTAGGTTGCTTAAAATACTTCCAGCAGATTACAATATGTTATTCAGATTGTAGAAGAACCTTGAGTTACTGGAATTATTATAGTGACATCATTAATAGATACCACATAGAGCTGAGATTATTTTTCATCATAACTTCTCTCTCTTTCGCTTTCTGTTAGAAAAACTGACCAAGTTTTTTGTTTCTGTGCTGTCTAGGGGAATGGTGTCATATAGCATTTTTGCTAATGTAGCCACTTTAATAGAACAAGCTTTAACAAGTAGGTGGTGTATGGAAAAGCTGAGGAAATGTTGTCAAATAGTCCATGTGCATGAAAAATTTTGCTTCAACCACACTTCAATACGTTTTCACACAATACTTCAAGATGCTTTCACAGAGTTCCAGTTATTTACCCCACTTCATGCATAGTCAAAGGGTCTTACACGTAGCTCCCTATTTAAGAAGCTGGTGAAGATTTCTATATTAGTACCTAACAGAATTGCCAAATCACTCATTTTCTCCTATCTTCACTTTTACTCTACTGAATGGATTAATTGAGAAATCTTAGTCATCTGCCATGTTTAAAAACAAATCCATGTGCATATCAGTGTAGCTAAGTCTTGTCAAGGAAGAAAAAATGAAACTTTTGAGCAAGCTGAAATTGAAAACACTTGAACTTGATGCTCTCCAGTTATCCTAACATCAAATAGATTCTTCTTGGCACCTGATAATGAAAAGGAGCTCTATGCCTTTCATGGAAACAAATCTTCCATCCAGTAAGAGACATCCTAACTCCTAATTATCAATTAAATTGGCCAAAACTTCCATCCAATTATCCAGCTTCTTGGCTAACTCTCATTGGCTTTGTTTGTTGTTTTTTTTTTTTTTTTTTCCCTCACTAGCACCTTTGTAATCTTGACTAGATTCTTCCCTCAACTTATTTCCTGAAAACTTTCTTACATTCAGGAAAGATAGTAGTTGAATTTATTGAGAATGAGAAGAATATTTGACTATCAGAAGCATATAGCTGGCAGCTGAGTGAAACATATGTCACTTTCTCTATCAACTAATTCACACTAGATTTTGAAGAGCACTGCAAGGGCCAAGTCTTGGAGACCTTGGAGAGAAGGAACAGTTACACATCAACTCCTTTTCTATTTCTCCATTGGCTCCCCTATCTGTTGAATTGAACACCAACATGCTGTCTTCTCTGTTAGTATTCATTTCATCTTATGTCCTCTGCTAACTCTTCCTGTGAATTCACTCTCAAACTGGTAATTATGACAAAATCAATCGTAAACTTTTAAAACAAGAAATACTCTTTCTCAAGTTGCCCCCTGAGACAGTCACAGAAAATATCTTAAAGTAGCTCTATTAATTAACTCAGAACCTCTCCCAAAATTTGTTTGCCAATATACCCACGGTAAACTAGATGTCTGTTCAGCAGAAATATGCTCATACCTTCTTAGCCTGCTAGGAACTGTTTTCATAAATACCCTAACACAATGGGGTCATGGTCACTGAGTGACATGGTCCTTGTCTAGGCACTATGGTTGCTATGTCACAAAAGGGAGAGTTGCTATATATTTTGAGAGACAATTCAGCTGCCTAAATAATCTAGAGACATCTGTAATGCTAAGTATCTGAGGTGCAAGTATAAGGTTCCAATGTTGGAGATCCCACAGCTCTCTGTGTGAGCTGTTCTTGTGTTACCACATTTTCATGGTAAAAAATGTGACACTTTATGACAAATTTAAAGAAGAATTTCCTAAATTGCAGCTTGTGTCTCTCATCCTTTCACTCTGTGCCCTTGAAGAGATTTTAGCTTCTCCTTCCCCGCACTGTCACATTAAACAAATTCAGCTAAGATTCCCTCAAATCTTTTCCTGTCTGAATGGGTCTCTTAGCCTCTCCTCATACATAATGTGCTTTGGTCTCTTACCATTTTGAAAGCCTCATCTGGCCATGCTCCAATATGTCCATGTCATTGTTGTTGTGAGTAGAAATTATACGGACTCCAGGTGTGGTCTTCCACATGCCAGACAGAGAGAGGGGAAAAAATCACTTTGCCTGACCTGTTGGCTACACTCAGTGGAGACACACCACTGGCACATGTTCAGTTTGTTGTTAACTGACACCCTCAAAGTTGATTTGTTTGGTTGGTTGTTTTCTATTTTGGCAAAGCTGCTTTCAGGCCAGTCAAACCCCAGTCTATGCTGGGGTAATGCTAACTTCAGTGCAGGAATCTGCACATGCTGCAAGATATCACATTTTATTGATGTTAACTGTTTTTTACTACTCTGAAACTACATTTCTTCATATGGAGAGAAAACCCTTATTGCCTTTCCAGTCTGAAAATGCAAGCAGTATCTGCAGCAGTAGACACACAGACATGAAAATGAAATTGTGCAAGCTTCGTAAAATACCAGCTGATTACCTCAAAAAACCAGTAATTTCATTTCGCAGCCTGGTAAACTCACAGATGGGGCTACCTCAAAATAAATGTTTTCATTAGCTAACCAATAGGAAGAAATGCTTTTAGGGTGACCTCTGGACTGTGTTTGGCTTTCTTTCAACCTCTTTCACAATACTTTCTTGCAAGTTTTTGGTTGCAAAGTAAAGCAGTCAGGAAAGAAGGGGTGATCATAACAAACACCTAATAAAAAAGCATAAACACACAGAAAGAAGAAAGAACAGGGGCTGCAGAGTTTCAGTGCAGGCATTTGTACCTCGAATTTGGTACAAAGTTGATAACAAATGCTGACAAATTTAATTGCACTCAGCATCACAAATCTTACTTTGGTCTCTGCAGTTATGAGGCATTTGATCACAGCCAAGATTTTTTCTACTTTCAATAGGAGAAAGCTATAGTGGCTTTGGGTGCAAACTGGTGGATCTGCCTTAGAACAGATTTGGTGAGCACAAAGCTTGTATGACATGTCTCTACTTGACATTTTACTCACAATAAGGAATAAAAAACTCTCCCCGGAGCTACTACAAAGGCATGATCCATATTTTCTTAGAACCATAGAATGGTTTGGGTTGGAAAGGACCTTAAAGATCACCAGTTCCAACCACCCTGCAATGGACTGGAGCGCTTTTCACTAGACCAGGTTGATCAAGTCAACAGGTGTTTTGTTCTGTAACTCTAAGAGAAAAATGTGTAAATAAAAGTGCCAACATAGCATTAGAAGATACTAGGCATAGATATCTATGTATTGAAAGCCATTGATAAATCTACTAAGAAAGTCTTCCCATTTTCCATATTTTTTTATCCCTAATTTTATTATTTATTTGTAACTAATTCCATTATTGTAGTTTCTTTGTTGTTTGTCCTGGCTTTTAGCCAAAGTCAAAACCTATAAGCAGAATAGGCCCTGAAATGCAGACTTGTGAGTCATGCCTTGTATAATAGAAATTCAGGCTGAAAAGGCTTGTCCAAAATATTAACATAATGCTTTTCTTAGGAAAAAAAAATTTCAAAATACACATGAAAGTCCTGTTTAAAAATTCTAGACACAGAAGCAGACGATGATGTCAATGTAGGTTGCATTCAGGAAACGGCATTTTCTTTGTTGAAGCATCATATAATGTCACTCAGAATTTGCTGCTAATTTTGTTCCTCGGATAATTAATGCTGTAGATCAGCTTCCTCTCTCCAGTGCAGCTCCAGTTATGCCTTATTCCAAAATACTGAACTTAGTACAAGCTCACTAAAGAAGTATTTTTTAAAGCTCACAATTTACCTTTAACATCTCAGGTACAAGTAAAAGTTCTGACTGAAAGCAGAGGAAGAGGACCAGCTTCTGAACAGATGTTGACAATTTTTTGTTTTATTTCGGGCAAAAGATTCTGAAGTTCAAATGGCATGAATCAAAGCACGCATTCTGGGGGAAAATGGCATGATTTAGAAATTAACAGAAAAATTTACAGAAACATTTTTACAAAGTGTTCTAAACTTTATTTAGTTTGGGAGTGATGATGAATAAGAAAGAGGTGAAGGGAAGGAAGAAGAAGGGAAGAGAGTCTAGGAGGTTTGGTGGTTTGTCTTTAAGTGGTCTGCATTTTAAAGTACTTAGCACTGAGTTACTGCTGCTTTAAAAATCAAGTGCTTTCACTTGGACTAGAGAAGATTTACTTAGCCACAGTATTCCCCTGATGCAGCAAATTGAAAACTATTTCAACTGCCCAAGCTCCAGGCAGAGGTAAGAAACACAGAACTATGCTGCTTCAGACCTGGCACTTTCAATAAGCTCACTTTTAATTGAATTTGAAAGTTAGAATCTGGGAGACCCGGACCGGAAGTCATCTTGTAACTTCCTGATCCTAGGACTACATTAAACTGGTCCAGCCAATCACATATTACTGCATCTTTTGTCCCAGCTTCTAGCAACAGCAGGTGAAATGGGTGAACTAGTGTTCAGGTTGAAAAATGATGTGGAGACTTTCCTTAGCATGATATTCGCTCAGCAGCAAGCACTCCATCTAGCACAGAAAATAAGAGCACAAACTCATTGAAAGGACTCCACCACTTCAGCATCCTAAGTTCACGATAAAGGAAGGCCAACTATGTTCTTATGTCTTATTTTCTGTTTTGAACAGCCTCTACAAAGTCTTGCAACATTTCCAAACATATGCACGTACTTGACATACCATCCAGCAGAAAATATGCTGCACTCACAGACAGTATATTGACATTGACTCAGAGACCTAAATGTGTCAAGAGATTGAGCGCAGAGATCTCCTAAGCCAGACTGAAGAGATGTGTGTCTAAAGCCATCTCTGTCTTTTAAACATGCATACTGTCTGTGCAGCTCTGAAATATGTACCTCTGCAAAGCTTGAAACTCTGTGCTTCAGAGCAAGCATGCAGGCTACTATAACTACTTTTCTTAAGCATAAATTCTAAAAAATTTTGCAGAAACAAAGAACAGGTAGAAAAATAAGAAAAAATGATCAGAAGAAGAGGAACATTGTCTTCCATTACTTATGACTCACTCTCCAGAAACATAAGACATATTTTTTCATGATCACTTTAGGCTACAGAATAATAGGCATAAATAGCTGTTTAGAAGCCGTAGAATGAAATCAGTGTATTCAATGGCTGCTTTGGTCATTATCTGTAATACAATATTTTTTTTCCCCCCCAGTGTGAACAAGACCATCCTCCTGATTCACAAACTTGCTTAGGTTGGAGGGTACTTTTTGAGATTATACTCATGATCTTCTCAAACAGAACCTGCACATCAAGGCCCCGGGGTTTTCAATGCACAGAACTGTGCTGTATGCCATCATTTACCTGGTTTTGGTATTTAGCAAAAACTACAGAGTCTGTCCCAAATAAAAGCAATAAACTTAATGAAGCAGGTAGCTCCACAAGAAGCTTGAGAAGATGATGGCCTCCTGCTTACAAGTGTTTCAGTTAACATTCATACATTAATTTCACTGTAGCTTTTTTCTGATGGTTGGTCTGTCATAATGGACTGTAATTGGATTCATGGTGATAACAGATTTTCCATTACCACCTTTCAATCAATCTTTTCTGAAAGAAAAGTGACTTTTTCTTGTCTCATTTAGAGGGGACCTGAATTTCAACAAGAGAAACTGCAGACATTTTATCCATTTGTAACAATAGATGCTTCATTTTAGAATTCATATCAACTTCCAAAGTTTCTTTGGCTAGCAATGATAAAAACTGGGACTTATATAATGACTCCTATCTGGGTATATTCACATCACTTATTAAGAGTAGTTCCTTTATAACTTCTCTAACCCCTAAGTATTTTTCTCTGGTTTATGAATAAGAAAAATGAATCACTAAGGGATTGAAACAGGGCTCTAAGTTGTTCCTGTATTTTACAATAACAAAAGGACCAGTCACTTCAGTGAGAGCAAACTCACCTTATGTGTCATAAAAGATGAGGGTAAATACAGCAGTTCAACTCCAAGAACAGGAGTAAGTTTCATATTAAGACTGAAATTTAGGGGCCCAATTAATTCCCTATAAAACCAGGCATCTGGCACCACATGAACTGTAGGTATGATACAGGAGCTAAAGGTTACATGTGTCTTCCTGGCCTATCAGCTGAAAGTGAGACAAGATGCCATTTACCATCTAAGTTGGCACAAGTGCCTACATCCAGACAACTGAATCAAGTTCTGTGTACTGCTAGTCAAGGGAAGTATCTCCACAGAAGCAACTGGTGATCTAGTCAACAAAGGGGAGCTGTTCTGGTCACCCTTACATGGACATCTAATGACCGAATAATTTTCTGGACTGCTTCAGATGCACCAGCACAATTCTGTGGCCTAAATATAGAAATATATAAATAATATCTATAAATATATTAATACCATTTCTCCCTACAGTAATTAGTTATAAATTTGACACCAAATAAAATTATGTAGGTCCTTCAGGAGATACATATGCTACTGGAGAGAAAGATGGAGGCTAAGAATGGTGCCCAGAGTGTCTACAATATCATCGGATGCCTACATTTGTGATTAATCATACAACAAGACACCTCAAAGTAGATGTCTAGATATATAGGGCTATATGTGCCTAGGGGCTAACTAGGTAAGTTAGGTATTTTTAGGGCAGATGATAGTGACAAACACCACCATTAGGCTTAAAGACTGTCTGATTATATTTTAGAGCCATCAAGAGTCACATTAAGGATAGTGTGGAGATCTCATTTTGAAAGACCAGAGAAAGGCAAATCTTTCATTTAAAGAATGTAAAAAGGAGGAGCCAAGTATTACAAGCTATTTGAGTTAACTACAGTTCTTTCTATACAGTTGGGCAGACCATTATACCATCTCTTTATTAGTACCTGCAAGGCAACAAGGAAATGAACATCAGCCAACATGGATTTGCCAGCAAGAGATCACATCTAGCTGATCTAATTTCCTTCCACAGCAGGATTGTAGATTTTGTGGACAGAAAAAACATTCTCTCTCACGAAATTCTCATAAACTAGCAATGTCACTCTAATTGACAATAGAATATAAAACAGTCCAGTGACTGCAACTATTAATATTTCACTGTTAAGGTAGAATGATGCAATAGAAAGAATTTTTCAGGAGTCAATTGTATAGTTCTATTAAGTATTTTCATTAAAGAATTGGGTGATAGAGCATTGAGTTTACTCATTAAGTTTACCATAGAGGGGGGACAGCCAGTACGCTGGAGAATGGAAACTACATTCAAAATAAGCTTGTTAATTTTGAGGGATGTAAGGGAAAAAAGGATAAAATTCCAAGCAGATCCATGGAAAGTACTGCAGTTGGACAGGAATATTCAAATACATAAACATTTGGAAAAGAAACATCTGGAGACCACAAGGCAGAAACACCATGCTATTGTGAAATGGTGAAAAACATGAATAGATATAGAAATGGTAGTAGAGACTCTAAAATAAGTGAAATCATCTCCCTGCTTATCTGTTCATTGGATATTGTAAATATTTCACTGAAGTTCTGTCCTGGTTTTGGCCAGGGCAGAGTTAATTTTTTCACCTTGCTGTGAGGGAGTGGGGCCTGGAGCCATGTGTTTAGGTTGTTAACCTCTACCATCGCACGTCACCGCCCTACGGTGGAATAAGGGACTCCCACTTCTGGGAAGAAGGGACATGGCTTCAGGTCATGGGGAAAGCATGGCAGGCAGAGGGTCTGTCTGCCATTGTTTTTCATTGCCCTGGGTTTGTTGAGAATTTTTGCATATAAATCACCCCCTCTTTCTACATTTTTGTGATTAGCATTGTTGTTGTTACTGTTTGTTTTCTTATCTCATTGCTGTTTCCAGTAAAGTGTTCTTTCCTCAATCCGTGATCTCTGCCTTTTGTATCTTCCACTGGAGGGGAGTGGTTTGGGGGGGGGCGGTTAGTGGGAGTACTAAATTGGGGAATACCATTCCTAAACCCCAACAAGTACCATATTCAATTCGGAGCATCATCATCAAGAAAAATATAGACTAGCTGCTTAGTCTGGAGGAAAAGAATGACAATTTTCAGAGGATTAATACGTATTCTCCATGAAGAGGGTTAGAAAGAAGTTCAGTTGGTTAATCTGGAGAGCGAAGGTGGAGAGGATGTGTGTCATGATTATTGGCACCTTTATCAGGCTGCCTGTTGCAAGGAAAACAGAAAAAAACAACTTTCCAAGTCCATGGCAAACAGGACAAACTGGGCTTAAACTGAGACATGGGAGGTTTAGAGTACTTTAGAGTCTCTTCAGGAACCTGACAGTAATAATTAAATAACTAAATTCCAGTAGTTTTGAAAGAGAAAAAGGTAGATATTATTTTCATATCATTTATCCATGGAAATTTAAGAAATAGAATGATTAAGATGCATAGAAGGAAAAATCCCATGCCTAATAGAATTTTATTTTATTCATAAGAAAGGAGGGGGAAATAACAGGTGACAGATGTTAATGGGCTACGATCTATTACTTAATCCATATCCAACTTTTTTTATGCGTTTAAAGAATTTTTCGTGTTTTTAATAATTACCTATGGTGTTTAAGCAATGTAAGTTTTTATTTAGAAGATATTGTAGTACTAATTAGATGATAATGGTAGAAGAAATCGAACAGCACCAAATGAGCATCCTCAGTGCTCACTGAAGGATTCAAATGTGCTTTCCTCGGTTTCTGTATTTGTTCTGAAAGACAAATGGAGGCACCTCAAGGAAGCCGTTCATGGATTTACTTCAAAATAAAAGAATTCTTGCACTGTTTTTTAGAATCTCCATTTAGTTTTAAGAAAATATAGCTACTTCATAGTTGATTGCTTCTAGTATTTCTTACAGTAGGTGAAGGCAGATTAGGTGTCTTTTCTAAAGGTTTGATCCAATGCTTTCCAAGCAGATGGAAGCATTTTCTGCTAGGTAGGTTTTGAAAATCTGAACGCTGGCTACTGATCAGTGTATTATTATTGTTTGTCACATTACAATAGGAATCAGATGTTCTGACCAAAATAGAATATATGTAGAAATACGTACTGTGACAATAAAAAGAAGAAAGGAAAACATGACTCTTACATGAAGAGCTTGCTGCTATTTTATCAAGATATCTATTATCTAGTTTATCCAAATTCATAACCAGTAGCGTTCAAAGCTAACTGACTGTTTGCGGACCAAAGATGACCAAACCACAAAGTATGAAGTTATTAAAAGATTCCTGAAATGCGAAAATGTCAAAAATTGAAGTCTTTGAAACCAAACCGATTCTTTTCTGTTTTGACGTATAGCTTAAGCTGTACTGAATGTGATCCATGCAAACTCTGCACTACATACAGTTAACCACTGTTCTGAAGATTAGCAAAATAAAGCATAATAAAATAATACCAAAGAGCAGCAGCAGCCAATAAGACCATTTCCACAGCAGGATGCTGCAAATGTTTCAGAGAATAAAGAATATTTCAGATTCAGGCCATACGTGCGAAACGAGAGCAAGACCTAAAGAGAGTTAACCCAGGTATCTTGCTCCATATCTGCTCTGCTGATGGTGACAGAAATTTTGTTCTGTTCAGTTCAGTGGACCCAAAACTAGAAAAAACATTAGGAACATCGTACTATGGGCTTAGGGGTAATAAATTAGAGTAAAATATGCTAAGGTAGACATTTGAATAGGTGGAATAGGCCTGAAGCCAAGGCTCTCTCCAAGATTCAGTAACTGGGGCAAAACCAATGGAAAGTTAGAGAGGTCACACTGAAGAAGACTACAGAGACCCTAGCCTTAATGACGAAGAAAAGCGGATGTATCCCCAGAATTGAGGGCCAGGAAAAACTCCGCCTGGGCTCCGCCTATGCTCCACCTATTATCAATATGTATGATTAGATGTTGCAATCATATGAATATGTATGTAGAATGTTGCAATCCCTCACAGAAACTGTATATATTCCTTGATTTGTGCCAAGGACTTCGGAGCTCTTTGTCTAGCACGAGCTGGGGGCTCCCCAACGTTGCAATAAATACCTTGCTGTTTAAGGCTAAAAACTTTGTCTGGAACAGTTTTTATTGCACCTTTTTGGGCTTCACGTGTAATATTATTTTGCTGTGCTAGCCACGCTGAAATTAGTTTCCCATTTTCCATCTCCTTCACAACCTACAGAAAACCATCTAATACAGTAGGATTTCTGTATATCATTGTAGAAGTCTTAGAACTTTCCATCCAAAAAAGCCTTGATTTAAATCAGAAATACAATGTATACTGTTCAATCTTCTCCTCCATTGATTTTACACTTTTCAAACAGGTAAATTTTGACTAAAAACAAATTGTGGAGAGTGCTTCTTATGTTCCTTTTTTGTTTTAATGGGGAAATCAAAATACCTTTTTATAAGAATAACCTTTCTAAAAGCTATGTTGAGTGTTTTAGTCTTTTTTTAATTATTTTTTTTTAATTTTATGTTTAGTGATAGTCAATGGGACAAATCCAGGACCATGGCTCCCCATATATCAAATTAAAATACAGCAAAGCCCTATAATCTCTGCATTTCTCCAAGACTGAAAAATTACATTTGGTTTTCCTTAGGGTTTTTTATTGTAACAGTAAACAGTTTTCAGAGAACATATCTTGCCATTTCAATTATTTTTGTTTGAGTATATACATAGAAACATTTTGTGTTTATTTTAAAACAAAGCATTTATTTAAAAAAAAAATCTTTTCTTTGATTCAGCATATTTTATAGCCTGGTGTGCAACGTGCAAGTTTACTTTGCTTGTTTTGCTAAAAAAAATTCTCCAAATGCCTAGAGAAAAATATGGAAATACTTCTTATGAGTGCTGCTACTACTAAGAATATAAGAAGAAGCTGGATCACATTTTAGAGGCAAGGATCACTGCAGTGAACTTGACCATTCAATACTTGAGCAAAAGCAGCTTTAGTGTTCACTTAGCCTTAGTTTGCTGAGTTGCTTCTTAGTTTGTAGAAATAACAAGGTAGGGGGAAATGGCAAACTCTCAGTATACCCCCCTTATGGTTAGGTTTTCTCCTATTTTGCAACACCTATCTTGTATATTGTTACTAATTTTGAAGACATACTTTTTCCCTCCTATGGCTCCACGAGAAAAATAATGATCCAGTCTGAAAATTTGGAGTTGGGTCAGTTAAACTGACCATTTAATGAAATTTAAGCAATTCAGTTATTCTGAATTCCAAACCACTCAAAAGTGGTCCATGAAAGACTTCATTGAAATTCTCACCAATAGACTGAAAACTATTGATAGAACTAACTTTGTATAAATTTTGCTGATGCCACTGATGCCTCAGGATTTTTAGGATTTTTAGCTTTTTGTAGATTTTAATGCAGCTGTGTAGTAAATATGGATTTTTAGTATAGTTGTTTAGTATAGTCTCTCACACTTTAGAATAGTAGCTAACAATTACCAAACCCTATTCCCCACTTCATATTGAATTTTCTAAATTCTTTAGGCTTGTTAAGGCTCCTTTCAAGGCAAGACCACAGTAAATACATCTTGTTTAAGAACATATGCACCCCAGGCCAGAACTGCAAGATACCATCATAGTCAAAGCAACCTTCAAGTCTGGAACCCTGGAGAAGTTCCAAAGAAAGTACGTGCCGTGAAGAAGAGGAAGATAAGGAAGAAAGTGGTGTTGGGACCTCCGACTCAATTCCTCGGAGGCATTCTGGGGAGGATCTGGGGGTAGAGAGTTCTTGGATTGGATGGATAGTACTATAAAATTGTAGAACTCCTGGACACAGGCACTTGCCTTTGTACTCCTTGCACCAGAGGCCTTCAATGAAGACCTGCTCTGTATCTTACCTATACTAAATTTGCCTGGTGAGGTTTTCTCCTGATTTTAGGCAATACCACAAAATTTACCGTTTAAGGCATTTTGCAGAAATCCTCTTTTAACACTTGAATCTACATTATTTTGGACTAGATTCCCATTCTTACTTAAATTAGACAGTGTTTGCTATATTACTGGTTGAAATGTATGAGTAGTTCAAATTTATAAGCACCAATTATTAGCAGTATCTTTTTGCTACCAACACACTGAAAGTGACTTCCTGGCATTGACATGCAGCACATATGCTTCTTCTAAGAATAACTAAGAAACAATCTGCCTAGAAATTATCTACCCCTGGCTCTATAAAGCACTGCTCATCTATATTACCAAAACTGACAGCTGGTTCCAGCCTATTTACAAAAAAAAAAAAAAAAATAAAACCCAAACCCCACTATTTTCATTACTGTTGCTGTTATCATGCAGACACTTAAAAGAATGCAAATTCTATCAAAGAACCAGCTTAGCATAACCATTCCTGTAATGAAGTGTTATCATCCTAAATAATTTTATGCAAACTACATGATGAAACTATATAACAAATGCAGTACTTATATCCATTGCTGACTTTATAAATGAGTACCTTGTATTCATCTCTCACATGCATGCTTTACAACAAAAAAGCCATCTGCCATCTGTCACAAAATACTTGTCATATATTTTTGGATCCATAGTGATACACAGGTGTCTACCCACCATTAAATTGGTTTCCACATTTGGGGCCCACATTGTAGGCCTTGTTAAATATTTGCTACCTTATCTGAAGCACCCAATTTTCCACCAGTTAACTTCTATAATGAGTAAATGCCTGACTCTGGAGCTGCATAAACATCAATCATATAATTGTCATATCAGCCTGATGTCTGCTAGCAAGTCATTGAAACTGTAGTTTGATAAGGCATAAAGCAAAACAATCTGTGGAGACCCCAGTTAATTTTTCTTCTCTAGCTACGATATAAAAAATTCCACCTGAATTCCAGTTTTGCACTTTCAAAGGAATGCGGCTAAGAAACATGTCTATTGCTTTCTCCTGTTTGTACCTCAAATAAAGCAGGATTCAATGGGCCAGAGAGACAAATAGAAAACTTTGACATAACAGAATGTCCATGTCAGATGTAGGCATCTTCGATTTGAATCCCAGTTCTAGGGATAATTAGTTATACAAAAGGAAACCACTTCCATAGGAACAACAACAAAAAATTTACTTTATATGCACTCAACTGTGCAGAAGATTTTCCAAGAGGCAAATTCTAATCTGTTCCCCAAAGCAGGCAAATGAGGATGTGAGAATATGTCTCTGCCACCCTTCATAAACATATAGAAAAGCAAACAAAAAAGGAAAAAAGAAAGGAGCAGTAAAGCATTTTGTCTGTTTTTGCCATGAAATGGGACCAATGTGGTTTAGCAGAAAGACTTGCTTCTCTTGGCTGTTCAGGGTCAAAGCATGGACTTTATTCTAGATGGCAATTCAGAGCACTTTACAAAGGCATCTGATTTAAACCATGCCCTCTCCTCTTGCAATATAAACCTAAATGAAATTTCATTAAATATTTTTGGTATGAAATAATTAAGTCAAAGGAGCATAAAGAAATGCTGTAATATAATTTTATATACACTACTAGAGGAAAATTCTATCATCAATAGTGAGGGGGTGCTTATTTCACTGAAGATGTGCCTGCTACCTTTTGAGCAGTTGTAACCATCTCTTTTCCTAAAAGCTTCTGTAGTCATTCACAAAATGCTATTATGGATGGAATGGATGTAAACTAACTGGTTTTTCCCAAGTTAAAACATAGAAGACTAGGCTACTGTTATACTTTTTCTATTTGAAAGCAACAGAATAATACAATAAGTTTTTTAATGACAATTTTAATCAACCACCTCAGATATGGATTTTAAAATTTATTTCAGAATGTGACAAAAAATACTTTTCTGTGTTAGCTCTGCTTTTTTTCAGCCTCAGGGTTACATGTTTCTTAACCTTGGATTGTATCTCAGCAACATCAACTGTTTTAGTAAATATTTCATTGCCTTGTGCATAGATATTCTAATCATTATAGCACAGTCAAAATGTAGGTAGATCAAAGAAATATATGTTATATATGCACAGATATTGAGAAATCAAGTCGTCAGCATCATTCAGTATGTCACATAAATATTTCTCTTATGAATTATCTTCTGCTTGGTGGAGTTTTGTATTTGTATTCATGTCTCCTTTCTGATAAAATGCAAGATTATATAAATTCTGTTTTTCTTCCAGTGTCTGCAAAATATTTTAATATTGTGGTGCTTTTTGTAGTTCCTCTACCTTGTACCTCCTTTACTCTTTTCTGAATCTCATCAAAGTTCATTCCCTATTTTAAATTACTTTTCACCAGTCTGATGCACAAACCTGGGCTTGCTGCATATTTTCTGTGGTCTGCTTCTGTTCTTTCAATCTATGCAGAGCTGCAACTTTAATTGACGTAAAATATTAAAAAAAGTGAAATATTTACAAACATTACCTAGGTTCTGGATGTTTTGATTTCAGGATTTATACCACATTCATTTTGTTAGAGGAAACTAACATTTTAGTTGCTGTTCTGACTCCACATTCTTAAGTATTTAATTCATAGTAATTTCTATAAAAATATCTGATGTTTTTCCATACACAGTGTAGTTAGTCTAGAGAGCAAAAATATCCCTCCAGTTAAGCAATTAATCTTTAAAAACACCTTAAAGTTTTCTACTGTCTTTAGAAGGACAGGTAAATTGGATTTAACTCAAACAGAGATTTCTGGCAGTTCTTTACCTGGTACAAATAATGCTTCTGATGGCATTCTGTGGTCTCCTCTCTTCTCTCAGAATAATGATGACAATTTAGCTAAAGTTACCAGAATATTCCTGCATTTTTGTCTTTTTTGGAAAACTAAGCCATGGTAAAACCAATAGATCAAACACTTATCCACATCTCGGAGAGGCAAAACCACTTTGAAAAAAAAACAAACAAGTGTGTGTGCTAGGTAGCAGTTGCCCCCACCATTCTTTGCAACCTTTAGCATATTTTCCCCCATTTTATTTTATATTTGTAAATTAACATGATAAGTAAATGAGAATATCTCAATATATTTGGATTTGGTTAAGGTTCAGCCCATATTGTTTAAATCAGGAAATCTAAATCTGTAAAAATGTCCCTGTCTTTACCTGTGTATTTTCTAGAGAATAGGAGTTTCAGGGATAACTTTCTGGGCCACAGTAATCACACACACCTTGTTTTCAAATGCTATGTCTTCAAAGAAGTTTAGTTGTTTAGGGTACTGTGCCAGGTTGCCACTATGGCCTGTATGCATTTCTGTTGTACCCAGATGGAGAATGAAAGATTTAAATAACAAAAAAACCAGAGTGGCTGTATAATTTCAGTGCTATACTCTTCAAGCAATTTTGTTGTCTAAGAAAAACTCCTTCCAAACTAAATATTTTTACACCTCACAAAATCTGAAGAAGTTGTGCAGGTGCTGATAGCTGATAGCTGTTTATAGAAATCTAACTAAAGGTGGTATTTCACACCACCAAAATCCAGTTTAGCTTAGTATAGCCCAGACATAGAAAGGAGATGTTCCCAAAAGAAAATGTGGGCTGACTGAGACATGATCTCCATTTCTCATCTGATTCACAGAGGGAGAAGTTATACTATAATGACTGCACAACTATTGGGAGTAGCACCACCTCGGAATACATCTCTATGTGTGACTGATATATGAGGTTCTCACATCAAGCATGCACACATAGATAATGATTAATCAAATGAGGATCGCTGACACATGAAATTTGTGTTTTATGGTACACGTTAAAAATATGTTTCCTTTGTAGTGATAATTTTGAATCTAATCACATTTACCATTTCAGTTGAGATACAAATAATGTTTTTATGAATTTCTAACAGCCGAATTGTATCAGTAATTCAAATAGTTGTCCAGTTAAAACATACTTTTTGTAATTGAAATAGTGATAGATCTGTTGAATTCAGAATGGTAATTGATTTCAGTGTTTGTATGTTTTTCATTGTCATCCTGGATTCTCTTTTTCTTTGCTTGTTTTTATATTTTGTTACGTAGCCTGCTGCATGCCAGCATTCTGGCATTACCCTTGAAAATCCCATACTGTAAAAATAAATCCTTTGGAGAGGCTTTACACAGAGCCAGTCAGTTCCCTGCCAGAAGAAAACCTGGGTTCCCTGGAGTGGTGCTGGAACCAGACTGAAGCTAGGTCATGTTTTTATAGCTGAGAGAATGCGTGTGTGACTGGATGTGTGGGTGGGTCTGCCATTCCCTGCCTTCACTATGGAAGGTCATTTCTCACTGTGTGAAAAAAGGCAAACTTCTATATTAGCCACAGTATAGGACCAGTTTTTCATCTAGACAGTAAAAATCAATGAAACAGAGGCATTTACACCAGGAAAAAAAATTGTCTTGTGAAATTAAGATCATTTTACCTAGAAATTTCTGTCTCTCCTTTTTTTTTTTTTTTTTAATGTTGTTAGAAGAATTAGAAAATAGGAACTAGAAATTAAAAATAAGAAATAAGAGAACTGTTTTTGACTCGAACCTCCCAGTGTTGACTCAAAGTAAGAGAGTATTTCCCAATATTAGAGTTTGATTACTTAATTTTCCAGTCTATTTCTTGTGAAATACATGTATATATCAAATGCTGAAGCCTTTTGTATCAATGTTATTGATTTCAATAAATATGAAAGTTTACCTATTATGAGGACTTGAGGAGATGAAGGAGCAGCTCAGATATATCTGCAAAACCACTTTCTTTCTTGTGGCAGAGATGCTGGGGAGATCTATTTTTGTATTCCACAGTAAAGAGGATTTCTGATTCTTTTGGGAAATAATGCTTCTTTCAGCCACAAACATCAAAAGAATTTTTTTGGCACATGTATGTAGCCAAAGCTACTACCATGTGTGAGTAAAGTGACAATATTGTAGTGAGGAGACTGAAGTTAGAGCAAAGAATTATGCAATACTGCAAAATTACTGGCAGGAAGGGAAAAAATACTTCCTAAGAGCTGGAAGTAGTTGCACTCTTACCCTGTTTTGACCAATTAGCCTCTCGCTTGCCCAGGGGATGTATAAATGCATGTGTTCTATTGGATTTAGGTCTGTGCATAGACAGTCTCTCAACCAATAAGGTTGATGTCTGAATAAAGACTTCTTGATGTAGACTTCCTTTACTTTGTGTTATCTAATATATATTTACTAATGAATTTATACTAATACATTTAATATTTGCATATCATGCAAATTGAAAACAGAGATATGATTGTATTCTGTCTTCACACCTTTTATCTCACCTATGACATAGGTTTGTCATCCAGACAACATCCACTGTGAAACATTTCCCTGCTATGGCCTTCACGTGCTCTTGCCTGCACTTTCTCTTGTAGTATTGATTTTTGTTCCTCTCCTGGAAACATGTCTCGACAGGTAATTCTTCCAAATCCCTTGCTGCAGCACTGAGGTTATTTTTTAACAGCGGCAGGGAACATGAGTTACAGCTTCTGACTGGACAGAGCTGTGTTAAAGGGTCTTTTGAAGCACTGTACTGAGCTCATAAAATACAGCAGATCCAGCACATTGATTTCCAAAGGAACACTTGCAGCAAATTAGTCATAAATACCTTAGCCCATAGAAAAATTTCCAGGTTAGTGTTCTCACACCTGGAAAGAAGATTTGGAAACCTCGTATTTATTAGTACCTAATTAGCAATTTTCACTTGCAGGTCAGAGTGGCCTGATACCAGCAGGTTACGGAAGTTTCAGTAAGAAAGAAATAGTCCTAAATATTAGTATTTTGTCTTCATCCATCTTGAAATACAATGAAGTGCCTATAGATTAGTTCTTAATAATCTCTTCAGATCCTAACTATTGTTAGAGTCTGCGGTTTATAATACATTAAATATCTTATTTTGTAGTATAGATAATATAAAGAGATCATATATATTAAATTACATATTTATATATAGCATCATGTCCCATTATACAATAATACATAATATTATTTATTTTAATATACAATAAATAATATATATTACATGTGATATAATATAATTAATAATATAATACAATACAATATTATATAATATGAATCTGAGGTAATATGGATCTCTCTCCTATCTTACTTCTGGAGAATCTTGAGTTCAAATTTTCAAACAAAAAGGATGTTGAAATCAATATCCTCCCTTCACATTCACCTGCTCTAGGTATTTCTTTTTCAGTTGGCCTTTAGTATTTTATAAAAACAGAATTCCTCCTCTTTTATATTTGAAAGAATGTAACAGCAACAGTGGTCTTCTTAACCAGAAGCAATATTAACATCTGCCTTCCTCTGTGGTTTTCAGTTTCCAGAGAAGCAGCATTTAAAGTGTGAAGTACTCCATCACGTACCTCTAAGCTGAGGCAGAAGAACAACAACCTGTCATTTTCCAGTCCATTCTGTTCTTCAACCTTTCCATAAGTCAGCTTATTATTTGCTGACTCTGCATGCTTAATTGAAATTCAGTTTCTACAGCTGTCACAGGCTTATGCAGATCCCAGCATTACACGGGAGGCTGAAACGAACGAACATTGCACAAATGAAAGCTAGCGAATAAGCTCCAGAATACAGTAATGGATGAGAGGATGCAGGGGTGCTACCTTAATTAATCTCAAACTTGTCAAGAACTTTAGCTATACATAAAAATAAATTATACATTCTTGTTAAGCAGTGTGATTCATTGGATTACAAAGATCAAAGATTCAGAAAAAAAATCAATCTTTTTTAGAGCCATCAAAACAATTACAGTTGCAAGTGCAATATTTTAAAGGGGTCTAAAGTTTCATTTACTTGACCATTTTTTATATTTTAAATGGGACTGCTTGTATAGTCACATGGCAGTGCTGCCACAAACGTGTATTTCACAATCAAAAATAAACTTTGTTTTCTATGCCTGATGACATTAAAATGAGTGCTCCTTAGTGAGAGATTACCGGCTGATTTTCTGCCACTTCTTTCAATTCTAAACAAGGCAATTATTTTCCCTGAAGAGGAAATAAAAGTTTATTTATGGTCTTTGGAGCCAGGATATTCTCCTTAGTGGCATACTGAGTGACAGCCTGAAAGATTTTAGCATAGTCACTGTAAGATTTCATTCTTTTGGGTATTTGTGAAAAAGGTACTCTTGAAACAGATCTCTGAATACATCTTTGAGGCTTTGAAAGTCTAATATCTCTGAGGGTGCATAAAAAAGAATACAGAGTATTTAATATGAACAAATTCCTAGCAAGACCTTACATAACACAAGCACGATACATAAATCCATTGAAGGATGAAATTGAACTAGTTAGATGCAAGTCAAAGCACTTGGATAAGTCACTGCTAATCAAATACAAATAAAAATAGGTCCTGAATTTTTAAAAAAGATTCAGTTTATTAGAATGGGATCATTTCAGATCACTCAAGAGTAACAATTTTATGCAAGGTTAGCAAATGTCAGTAATTTTCATTATTCTTTGTTTTTTTAAAAGTTTACTTGTGTGTGGGTTCAAATTTTTCTTTCTTATTATTATTGCTGAATTAAAGAGATAAAACATTACAATCTGGAAATCACTGATTATACTAAAATACTATTTAAATATAGTGTTGAATATAAAATTGAAGGCTTTTTATTAAATATCAGGCCAGAAGGAGCCATTAATAAATTGAAAAGCATTGCAGAACAGAATTCAGTAATTACTGCCTTGTGATTGGATTATCATTACGTTTCCTCATTCTCCTTGATAAATCCTCTATTTGACATCCCTCTTTCAGTGGAAAACAAAAGCAAGAATAAATTGCTCTATAGAAGCTGACCTGTTTTTCAGATATCTCTTCAGTTTTCTGGCTTTGAATGCTCTCAGTACACTCTCCAGGACCCAGGAAGGTTCATTCCAAGCCTTCAAGTTCTTTGCACACGACAGAAAATTTCAGTTTGAATAGAGTTAGCTTGCACATTCTTTGAAAGTAAAGCTATTTCTTACTGTGTTTGCCTTACTCCAAACACATTAAAAAGCCAATGATATGCCTTAGTCAATGCACATGTGGTAGAAATGCACAACTAGTAGAAATTAATATAAATCATCTTGCAACCCAGATGAAACAAAGTTTATGTGTTCAAAAGATTGTATGCTCCCATTTGCAAGTACGCTGTAACTCTTACGCTGCCAGAAAATATATGTCAAAAATTCCAATGGGGGATGAGAGTTATTCCTAGATTGTGCAATCAGTTTGGAAAATGGCACAGCAGGACCTACCACATGTGTGTTATCTTCTGTTTATGTTATTTCCACAACTCATGCTACTGTTAGACTCC
This sequence comes from Oxyruncus cristatus, assembly GCA_013399855.1. Taxonomy (NCBI): domain Eukaryota; kingdom Metazoa; phylum Chordata; class Aves; order Passeriformes; family Cotingidae; genus Oxyruncus; species Oxyruncus cristatus. The sequence continues at coordinate 140,031 of VXAY01007639.1, forward strand.
TGTTTGGACATGTGTCTGAGTTTTTTATCTCCATCCAAACCAAGATGACAGAGGAGGTTGAGTGAGTGCAAATAGAGTGCATTTTTGGATTTAGCTCCTCCGGGGTAATCCTAGATGCTGTGTGTTGTATATGGCCTTTCAGAGAAGGATAATGTGACATATGTTAAGTGTTTAGCAATGTGGATCATCCCTCATAAATCAGGACCTAGAAGACAAATCTCAGTTAAAGTTTTCTCCTTCAGAGAGGTGCCTTTTGGGTAGCTGTTATTAACATCTAGCATGCGCTCAGCTGCCACCAGAATGGATGCTACACAAATGCTTAGGGCTATACATTTTGAAGCATGGCAATATGAGACAAAAATACATTCAGGTCTCCAAGCCCTACTTATAATGCCTAGAGAAAGATTGAGCTTTGTCCTTTGGCCTGGCTGACTGAAAGGTTCATGAGAGACAAGTGAACAAAAGACACTGGTGGTTCCCAGGATCCCTAAACATCTCAAATACCAACTTTAATGTAATTGTAAGACCTTTGTGCTATGGTCACAAGCCAGGGAAGAGAGTTATGCAGTGAATATTCATAGCATTACATCATCTGAAGGGGGCTGCCCTGCCCTTTGGGTGCATGGAGCTGCAGGGGAGGAGAGATTTTGCCACATGTAAAAGTTGTCTCTGGGATCTCAGCCATGGCCTGAAGCTGTCCCTACCTAGCTGGGACACCAGAACATCTACGCCAGGAACCAGAAGTGTGCAATCTTGCCCTGGTCACTGAGGCAGTGTGGACTGTCCCCAGTAAAAAGCACAGCAAATGTTGGTCACTTCTGCCGCCTGCTGATTGTCCTCCTGTTTCTCCTCCGAAGCAGTAGTACAGAGTTGTGGTACTGAAGCAGGTACGACTGAGCCAGCCAGGAGCTGCTCCACTTCACTCGCCGCTCGCCTGCCTGGCTGATTCTAGCCCACCACCCACCACCACACACTCCCACATGGAAACAGTATTTGTGCTGAAGCCCCTGCCACCATTCTGCAGCCAGGGAACAAAGAGACTTTGAACTGATACAACCACTGCAGTTAACACTTGAAGGAGGCAGTTGGTGAGGAAAAACCCCTCCATCTTTTCTTTTTTCCCCTTTTTCCCCAGGGGGCCATGTGAGTGGTGGAGCCCCCTCTTTGTGGGTAAACTGTTTGCTCTGTATCTTTGTAGTTATTGCTATTTCCTTTTAGTAAACTGTTATTTTTTTCACCTATAACCTCCTCACATATTTTTGTCTCTTTGTAAAGGGGGAGGGGAGTTCATCTTATTGGAGTTCCCACCTCCCAATATTTGTCTTTAAATCAAGACATTTTGTCATTATGAAGGTGTCAAATAAAATGACATATATACTAGATTTTGTCACCGTTTCTTCTAACTGCCACTTACCAGCCTATTAAAAATTATTACTCGTTCCAAGGGTACCTAGGTGAGCTGGTACATTTTGTGTTCTGAATATCAGATAAATATCTTGGGCATAAGAAGTGTTTGACCATTATGAATTCACGTGCCATTAATTGTAAAATACTTATGAAAGGCACTCATTTTATGTTCATACAGCTGTCATGCGTACTGCCAGGGGTGCTATGTTCTAATTTAGTGCTAGTCAATGGACATAACAAAGGTGTTAATCATCAAATCTTGAGCATGATGTATTCTTGTATCCTATACTGCAACCAAAACACAGGGTAGATGGAAATAACTTCACTCTGACATTGATATGTTATAATTTCTTGACATCTCCAATGTCTATGCATCATGAAGATAAACTGATGTAACAGAACTATACAGAACAGAACAGAACCTATTCTGTATAAAACAGTTAGAATAAGTAATTAAATTGCATTTTGTTTTTAACAGAAACTGATCTTGGTGTTACACTTTCCCCTAAGTTGAATCCATCTGATTATTGTTATAGAATTAAAACTGCTCTAAGATGAGTTAATTTTGTATCTTTAGTTTCTTCATGCTTCTAATACCTGCAAATTTTGTTGTACTGCTTAGATACTCTACAGTCTTTTCAAATTGTGATACACACAAGATTGCTTAGCTCTTCTTTAATAAGAATCGCTAAGCAAGGAAGAAAATAATAAATGAAAAATATGTTACACTATTCTCAAAATCCTATGTTTTAGGACCACCATAGATGATGAGTTTTGTGGCATGCCCTTAATGCACTAAATTAAATTTATTTTATATCCAGGGGTAGAAAAATAAAATAATTTCAGGATTCAGACAGTCCCTGAAGTGTGCTGCCTTTGTTCTAGACTTCTATTTCTGCTATATCACTGGGTTGTAACTGATCATGAATGAAAGAGCCATCCAAGACTGACAGTCCATGTGTGTCTTGTAAAGTGAAGGTGTGATGGAGCTCAAGAAAACAATATTAGTTAAGAAGCTGACTAATTCATGGCTAATATGGACTCAACAGCTCTAAGGAGAATATAAGACAATCTTCAGCATGGGTTATGCCTATTATAGACATTATATTCTCTGTAAACTTAATGGATACACTATTAGTATTATCTATACTAATTTGTTGTCATGAACTGAGAATCTTGAACAGAAACCAAGTATAGATCACTAGTCTGAAATGTAAAAATGTTCCTTTAAAAAATATTTGACGTTTCTGGCACAGGAAAAAAAAAAAGTATCCAGGATAAATTAGTTTTTTTTGTTCATTTTGTGGGAATAAACCTCTGAGGGAAAGACATTATCAAAGTTATACCATTGTATAGCATTAAATATTTAAATGCAGTTTGGTATACATGGATACAGAGTGTATCCCCTGAGTAGTTCATAGGAAACAGTCCCTAGCTCAGTCCATTAAAAAAATTAATACCAAAGTTTGGAAATGAATTCTTGAGAGCCTATAGCTCAAAACAGAAAAAAACCCACAAATGTACAGTATTTTGAAGCTAGACGAGTGGTTGTAAATCATGATCACACCCTACCTCAATGCCTTGATTAGAGGGAAGGCTCAGATGGAGAGGTAAATCACGTAATCCCAATAAAAACTTGGAGAAATTTAAGTCTCTATATCCATAGGAGCAATCAAAAAGATCTTTATTTTTTTTTTAGCACTGTCCAACTGGTAAAGTACCTGTCAGAACTCATTGGGTACCTCCTTACACAACATGGAAGTTTCTGCTAGGAACTGGTGTACAAACTGCCCATTCTGGACCAGGCACCAGCCACCGGGGATCTCCCCTGGAGAGCCCTGCCCAAGTGTGCACATTCTATCTCACACCAGGAACAGTGAAACAACAGCACAATCCACAGAAGTCATGGTCTTTTTCACCAAAAGCCAAAACGATGAAAATGATCTGGGCTCTCTTTGTAATAAATCTTGCCAGAGCTATGAGCTGAAGAGTTGGGTTTTGTTTCCATGTTAGCCTGTAGCTGAAGTTAGAGGGTAGTACTTTCCAAACCTATTCACAGATTACTGCTTGAACAACTAACAAGCAGTTAGCTTGCAGTTAGCAACTCGCTGCAATTAGCAGCTGGCTAACACACAAAGTGCACACCCTCAAAGCTGTGCTACTATGCAGTCAAAAGTGCAACTATCCTTGATCTGAATTCAAGCAACCAGATAGCAATAGCTATCTAAAGCTAAGAGTTATGATGTTTTACTGTGTTAGATCGTGACCTTGTTGCTGTCATTGTTTGCCTATGTGTAGCACAGTAACTCAAAATTAAATAAAAAGCAACCCTCCCATTATCTCCAATTAAACTTTATTTTTAATATTGTTTAAGGGGGGGTTGTTTGTTTAAAATAATAACTCCAAGGCGCAGAGAGATTTGTGTGGGATTGGTGAGACCAAGATCCTTTGTACATATGAAATTCTGAACCCTCTCCAAATATAAATAATCATATATCATATTCATAACATTATACACTTACAGATTCCTTCTCTGAAAGAATTTCTTTTCAGTGATTTCCTCCTGAGATAGTGGAGGTGGTTTCAAATAATCCAGTCTGAATGCAAAACAAAGGGCTAGTGCCCTCTGACCAGCAGAGATTGGAAAAAGCCATCCTAATTAGTGTTGTTACTCATTTGCCTGAAAGCAGCTGGGAATTTAATTAGTTCTGTAACTTGTTAGTTTTGATGGATATCTGCCCTCTGCCGCGGAGCAGGTGCTATCTCACCTCCAGCTGCTTCGTACAGATCAGCAGTTCCCAAGCTTTTTAGAGCCAGTCTCACTAATGCCTCCCTTGCCTTGCCCCTTTGGCCTTTGACCAATTACCGCTTCCATGATGGCTTTCACCAGTGCTGGATGCAGCTCCTTTCATCCCTGCAGTCTCCTTGTTTATCCTCTGATGCTGAAACCCTGCCAAAGCCTTGCCTTGCCATGCTGCAGATGTGTGCTGGTGCCTTGGTCTTCCCCCAAATGACTCTTCCTCCCTCCTTTCTCCTGATATTTAATGGCATGTCGTTAACACAGAGAACTGTGCCAACAAGCCAAGCAGAGCTTGAAACTGGGGTCAATCCTGTTTTATACTTCAACTAATCTCTGCTGTAACCTTTCTCACGGGTCAACGGCCCCAAACCTGCTGCTTCAAGAGTGGACACAGCAGAGCTAAGGAGTTGTGTGTTACCAGCTCAGGCAAAGTGATTTCCCTTGTGAAAAGAATGAAGGGGGGGGGAAGGGAAGTATATATATACATATATATATAAGCTAAAAAAATAACTTGAGAAAGGGAATTTCTGGTCAATCTGAAACAGAAAATGTTAGTTTTATCTCACTGGAAGGGAATAAAAAATGTTTCAATTAAGCGCTTACTTCTGTCCAAAGCAAAATTTTAATTTCTTTCTGCTGTGTAATCCTTTTATTTGGCTAAATTCACAACGAAATTTATTTAAATAGTTCTGTTTTCATATTTTCCAAAGTTTTTGATCTTTTCTTTTTGGACCTAACAAAGCTTTTCCTATTCTAATAATTTTGGTAGTCTTTAAAGCACAGTTTTCAGAAAATAAATCATTCACAATAACAAGTTTGCCCAAGTCTGTCATTAACCTTTTTATCTCCTTCTTTTCCCTTTGTGGACTTGTAAAATAGATTGTCTTGGAAACAAACCTAATGGTATTCTAAGTGAATGCCATGCTAAACTGAGATATTGTTTTGAGTTTGCATAGAAATGTCTTTCCTTATGTCTGTGTAAAAATAGGGAAAAAACACAACAAAAGGGTTGTGATAATTTTATATTTATATTTCTGTACATTATTAAAGAATCCCAACAGATTTAATATACTGTGAAACAAATCTGTGCTTTCTTATCTAATGTTGTGTATTGAATATTTATATTACATTACATTATATTATATTGTTATTATTAATAGCATTAAATTGGGTGTTAATTGGGTGTTAATTGGGCTAGATGCTCAATATTTTCATACAACACTCTCAGGCATAGCAAAACTTTCTTGAGAATAAAAGAGAATCTTCTCTTAAGACTATTTCCAGTATGAACATTGTATTACTCCCTTTTTCTCTACTGTTTTTTTGATTTTTTTAGTGATTCCAAACTTGCTCTTGTCATCCACAGAAGAAAGAAAGAAAAGAATTTTTATATGTTTTACTGGAGGGACTCTGTGCTCACAAAATCATTTGTCACAGATTATATCAGACCACATGCTAATAACATATGCATACTCACTACCAGCATGTCTGGGACGAATGATAATTTTGACACTCTGTAATGCATCACTTTCATTGTGTTTAAGGATTTGTTATCCTGGCTATGGCCACAGGCACTGTAGGGGAATCGGATCTTCCTGAAATCTCTTACTTAATCAGCATTTCTGTTCCCTCGTTAAAGGGATTCTCGAAGATAAATATACAGTAAAGCCAACCTGTTATACCTGGACATTTTCCTTTACATTTTCCATAGAATCATAGAATCTCCTGAGTCTGAAGAGACCCACAAGGATCACTGAGTCCAAGTTTTGGCCATGCACAGGACAACCCCAAGAATCCCACCATGTGCTTGAGATTTTTGATAAATCTCTTTTTAGGGAATCCCACTTTAGGCTTGAGTGCATTTCCACATCTCAGCTTCAAAAAAGCAGAAATCCATGAAAATCTGGAAGTTGCTAGTATGACCATCTGTGACCCAAATATAAAATTTTTGGAGGTAGTAATTACTGACATCAGGTCGCAAAGGAGTTGTTATTCAGTCATTTGAACATTTCGCGTTTAGCCTCAGAAAATTTTTGTGGTGCTCTAAACTAATTGTTACTCAAACTACTTTATTATAAGTATTAGTAAATCTCATATTGGTGAAATTTTACAGTGCATCACTAAGAATGCAAAGTTATTTTTTCCCTGTGTTTTTGATGCTTTTGTTAAAATGTGCAATTATGAAGGTGATGTTTGAGTCTGGATCAAACCTCTCTGACGTGGGTAGGTTGGTGTATTTTCACACAATACAAAGTTCCTCAGTGCTTTTAGACAAATGGCTCTGTGCAGGTACTCTTTGAGAAGGAACATACACAGCACATCCAGAGGGGACAGAAAGGCCACACAGAAATGCAGGGCTATGTCTCAGAGCACAATGAAATGCCTTGTAGATGTACTGCTCCTCTTCAGCTCCAGAATGTATCCACGTCAAACTGTTTTGAGTATCTCACTCTCCTCTTTAGTTAACTGTATTTAGTTATTGAGCCTAGAATTCTGCTGAGATGATCTAGTATAGAAGACAAGGAAAACTCAGTACAGTTTGATCAAGCATTAACATATGACTTACAGAGAAATAGTTTAGATGGAGGACTCTCAGCTTGAGTGTTCATTGAAAATATTTGTGTTGTGAAACTGCCTTTTTTGTCTGATTACCTTGAAGCTCAAGAACATAAAAAGATAATTTTTTCCACTTAAAATGCATAGAATTGTATCAGAGGTACAAGAGTAATTATTTTTCTTCTTCCCTCCACCTCCCTCCCCAAATTTGCAATCACTGAAATAACTTTTAGAACCTTAAATCGTAACTTTTTACCAGCCTGAAATGGACTAACAATAACTTTCAAACTAGCAATAACTTTCTTATAACTTTCAAAATCAGGTTTCACCAAGTAAATAGAGTTGTGGACACTGAAAATATATGTCTTGGTCTGAAATTTGTTCTCAGACAAAAAGACGAACATAATCAAGGATTGAAAATCTGTCATTAAGTCTTACAGACTGAAAAGCTTCTGAGTAGGCTAAATGTCTTTCACCAAAACAGTTACTCAGCAGTCAAGTTTGCAAGTGTCAGAATCTTACAACTGAATGCCATGGCTCTAGTACAAGGTAAAAAGCTTCTGTGAGGAGACATAAACTTGTGGAACAAAGTATGATGTAGTTACATACACATCTAATGATTTCAAAGCTAAAACTCTGAAATGCAGCAGTCTGGAAACTTTCCAGAATTATTTCATATCTGCAAGATACCTTTCTCTATTCTCAGTTCTCTCTCTCTGCTTTGGTACTGGGTCCTGATCTCAAATGCAAGTAACAATAAAAGAAAAGTAATTTTCCTTATACAGAGAATGAGAAATTTTAGGGTGGCACTTTTACTTGTTCCATTTGTGAAGAAACCCTTGGGACACTTTCACTCTGTCCACATATCAATGCAAAATGACAGGAAGGAATTGGCAAACTATAGCTGTAATTGAAAACTGAAATGCTCCCACATTTAGATTCCTTTAGGCTACCTTAAACCAGCTCAGAATTTTATGTATTTAAACTTTCTAATTTCCCTTCTGGACTTACAATATCACAAATACGAAGCTTGAATACTCTTATAATTTGTAGAATAAAGGGATTAATAATGGGATTTTTTGGAGCCGAATTCTTTCCACATCTCTCTTGTAAATATGTTTTTTTTTAAAAAGTAACCACATCACTACCATTAGGTTTCAGAGAACAAAATAAATATTCTCCTTAAAATAAAAGCTAAACCTTTCAAATAACTGAAATATGAAAACAGAATAAAAACCCATAAATGACAAAAGAGAAAACTTGGTCCCATAACAGTGAAATTTTTCAAAACGAATCTCTGTATGTGTGTGTGTGCAACATATATATTTGTAATTTTTGTTCACACATCCTATATTTCTAAGTAAAGAAACATTAGCAAACTCACCAAAATTATTTGTTACTCCAAGTAAAACTACATTAAAGTGGTTATCTTCTTTCATTTATCTTTTCCTGTTGTTGTTTTGTGCACAAGTCCATCATAACATTAGATTACCTAAAATATTTGATGCTACTGAATTCAAATTATTTTATAATATATATCTTTTAAAAATCATTAGATCCACGTACTCTGAGAATTCAAAAGTTGGGACTTTAGTTATAATATCCCAGTGGTAGATGGAACTAAGAGTGTCTTTCATACTTGGATGTCAATGTATTTCTTATGTGAACCTATCGAGGCATATGGGTAGTCTCAAGGCTTCCCGCATTTGCAGTTTCATTCACGGAAATGTGGAATGCTTTGGAGTTTCAAATACACACTCTCACACTGCTTCCAATTTAACATAATCTTTATCTAAGCATATAGAACAATTGTTGCAGGATGTGCTGTAAGGTTAGGAGACACTTTTTTCAGGTGAACATCATGACAATATAGTTCTTCTCCCCTAAGAGCAGCAGACTTCACTCTAAAGAATTTCCCTTTGTGTATATATGTATTACTTCCAGGTGTAAGAAAGGACATGCTATTTAATAGACTAGTCTGAAATAATGTTTATTATGAATGAAGACCTGACCTCACATCCGATTAAATAACAGACCTACATTTAACTGTGTATGCCGACACTTAATGTGTACTGATGCTGAAATTACAATGAGAAGTTTCAGTCTATTTCCTTTGTCACACAGTGTCAGTTTTGAAAGCGAAGAAATACTATGGTAAATAGTGAAAAACAGCCTCTGTCTAAGGAAACAATAGAGAATATGGTTGTCATAACTATACTAAAACTTTAGTGTAATGACAGCAATTTCACTGTGGGTATCCCTCACTTTCACTGGGAACACATTTGTGACTTTTTTTTGTTTTATTTTCATTCTTTGTCTACAGACAGTTTCTACAAGAGTACAGAAATTCTTCTTGTAGGAAACATCTACCTAAAAAAAGGATTAGCAACATCTTTGCTCAAAATCACCACTCCGAGAATCTGGAAGTTTAGAAAAGTTCAGGGTTTTTTTCCCTGCATAAGTGTGTTAGCCTCAGATAAATTAGACAAAGACAATGAGGTAATAGAAAGGATATAAAAGTCATTGGTAAATTAACAATGAATTAATGTGTAAAATTTTGAATACTCAATTTATATTAAAGCTGTAAGAGAACACATGAGATGTCTCACTTTTTCCTTTCCTTTCTCTGCTCTCAAATCCTAACAGTCTACTCCATCTATGACTACAAATAGGCATGGCATGCCCATTATTTTAATTGTATGGGGACAGGAATCTGTTCTTCCTTTTAATAAATAAAGTGGATCAAGAAATAAATCTCACGAGAAATACCTATTGTGTGATGTGTCCTGTTGGATATGTGCCTGCTGACTTTTTGTTTCACATTTAAGGTTGCAAAGGAAATGAAAGGTGAACACTGACAGTGATCTCACTGGTTATCACTTTATGAGTCTTTAAATTTTTTTTGTGGCAATCACTTCTGAGCTCTAGAAAGGCACATGGATTTGACAGAATTGTTTTGACTATAAGACATAAGCCAGTTCTGTTATGGAAATTTAAAAAAACACCTCACATACTGCAGTCTGACTTCAATTTTATTTAACATGTCAAAGGACTAAAAGAAGAATGTCAAGCTTGACACTGAAATGTGTGCTTTGCCTAACATAAAGAATGTCTTTCCTGTAAAGACAGAAACTGATTCATAATCGAACTTCAGGGAACTAGCTAGTGTGCTAGACTGGGCCTTCACAGAGTTTTAATTTCCAAAGCAACTAAATAAAGAAAAGGAAACCTTTCACTGAAAAAAAATGTACAGGAAATAATGTATTTGTTAATTCCTTTATATATCAGGTATTCTGATACCTGATATTAAGAGCACTTCTGAGAGTTGAGAAACAGTTCTGAAAAGTTTAGATTTAGACATGGCATTTATATTCAAGTTACAAGAGCTATGTATTGAATTTAATGAAATGTTTGACAATCAGCATTCATCAGTATCTGACAGTAACATTCGTACAATATGAGACTTTAATGTAGCCTTGGTTTATACATAATGAATACTGACTGCACCATGTTAGCTGGGAAAAGAAGATTATAACAGAGTACTGTCAAAAATAGTGATGTTAGAAATTTGAGCACTGTAACTATTGCAAATATGAAAGTTATGCTGGCAAAAGAAATGCTATAATGAACTTAGAAAACATTAAATTGGCACATATGCTACTATTACTCAGGCATATTTAGACCCCTTGAAGTTCTGTAGAAATACAGACTTGTGATTACAACATGTGATCACTGACATATGTAATTTTTATTTATTACTTCTAAACTGCTGACAAAGCTTCCAGTTTTGTGTACAACACAGGAAACAAAAAAAAGTGTTGTTACCACCACCCATCCCCAAGGTCAGTGCTGATGAGACAAATTCCTTCCAAACTGGGGTTCTGCCCATAGCAAATATCCATCTTGGTATCTGTGAGTCCATGGGCCCTGATGGGATGCATCCATGAGAGCTGCCGGACACCATAGAGATGTGCTGGACACCACTCATGATCGTCTTTGAAAGGTTGTGGCACCAGGATAGGTGCCTGAGGACTGGAAGAAAGCAAATGTCACCTGCTTTTCAAAAAGGACAAGGAGGACCCAGGGAACCACCAGCAAACCAGTCTTACCTCAATCCCTGGAAAGGTGATGGAGTGCCTCATTCTGGAGGCCATCTCTATCCTCATGAAGGACAAGAAGGTGATCAGGCATAATCAGCATGGATTCACTGAAGGTGATGACTTTCTAGGATGAAACAACTACCCGGATGGATGAGGGGAGAGCAGTGGATATTCTCTACCTCAGCTTAGTAAGGCTTTTCACACTGTCTCTCACAGTATCCTCATGGGCCAACTCAGAAGTGAGGCCTGAATGAATGGACAGTGAGGTGGATTGCTAACTGGCTGAATGGCAGATCCCGGAGGGTCATAATGAGTGCCACACAGTCTAGTTGGAGACCTGTCACTAGCTGAGTCCCCCAATGTTCAGTACTGGGTCTGGTCTTCTTTAACTTATTTATCAATGACCTGGATGAAGGGGTAGATGCCTCTTCAGCAAGTTTCAGTGATCACATAAAGCTGGAGGAGTGGGTGCAGCCAGTGTTCTGTGCAGCACTTCAGAAGGACCTCAGCAGGTTGGAGAGATGGGCAGAGAAGAAGTCTGAAATTCAACAAAGGCAAATGCAGGGTCCTGCACCTGGGGAAGAATAACCCTGTGCACCAGGACAGCCTGGGGGATGAAAAGCAGAGAAGGAGCTGTGGGTCCTGGTGGACAACAAGCTGTCCATGAGCCATTAGTGTGCCCTGGTGGCCAAGAAAGCCAATGGTATCCTGGGGTGAATTAGCAAGAGCATTGCCCACAGGTTGAGGGAGGTGATCCTGCCCCTCTGCTCAGCCCTGGTGAGGCCATACCTGGAGTGCTGTGTCCAGTTCTGGGCTCCTCGATACAAGAAAGAAAGGGAGCTCCTGTCCCTGGAGGCATTCAAGAAAACTCTGGATTGTGGCAATTAGTGACATGGTCTAGTTGATACGGTGGTGTTTGGTCACAGGTTGGAATTAATGATCTCAGAGGTCTTTTCCAACCTATTTCATTCCATGATTTTGTAAAAGAATCATAGAATCCCAGTATCATAGAATCAACTTGGTTGAAAAAGACCTCCGAGATCATCAAGTCCAGCTCTTGATCCAACACCGCCGTGGTTACTTGACCATGGCACTAAGTGCCACATCCAGCCTCATCTTAAAAACCTCCAGGGACAGAGAATCCCCCACCTCCCCGGGCAGCCCATTCCAATGCCTGATTACCCTCTGTAAAGAACTTCTTCTTAATATCCAACCTAAACCTTCCCTGGCAAAGCTTAAGACCTTGCCCTCTTGTCTTGCTGCTGGTTACCTGGGAGAAGAGACCAACCCCCACCTGGCTACAACCTCCTTTCAGGTAGAACAAGAGTCCAGTTTTAAAACACTTTGAATCCAGACAGCTGATTTCCTGACCATTTAAAATTATGTTCTGGCTAGCGTCACTCATCTGTGGAGATTTTAAAGAAAGCAGTACTCTTCATCAAATAAAAATTGCAGAATAAATTTGAAAAAGGCTCACTGTGGTGACTAAGGCTAGAATTTGGCAAGTATCAACATTTGTTTTCCCTAAATTTTGTTATATTTAGAACTATTTTCAGTACCTACAGACAGCAAACTTAAACAATTATGCTACCCTAAAGCGTTATCATAGCATATGCAGCCTGTATGGTTTTCTGTATTCTGTCTGTTTACAGCATGGTTAGTTACAGTGTATCACATGTACCATCTTTACATTTATCGCTATGTATTCAGCAAGAATTGTTTCCATATCAGGTTTGTTTCCTCTCCTGTTTTAGTGGAGATTTTCACTGCCTTCTACCAGTCCACCTCCCTAATGCTTATTGCCAAGGAATCTCCCCATACCGCACGTCAATACTGAATTTTTCTACACAGCAGCGAATCCTAGACTGAGGGGAGATAGGCATGTGATTTAGGTGAATACCATTGGCTGGAGGACTGTAGAAGTGACCAACTCTTGATTTACTTTATTTTTAGTTTATCTTGCAAGCAACCAAAGCTGCTCCTTCAGAAGTACTGGACGACATCACTGTGGTGGATGCTGGCAATACAAGTGATGTAATGACTGTCTTGTTTCATTAGCTTGGTTCAGAAATCCCTTTTCTACTTCATGAAAGGTAGGAAACTACCCAACCACTACTTGCAAAACATATTCCCAGTGAGTAGGATGTTGGCGTTTGAGCCGCTTATTGAATATGGATTGGTGCTGCCTTTCTGTGTTCCCTGTCTTGACAGCAGCCTGAATCCTGCCCTCTGCCAGATGAGTATAGGCAGAAAAGGACAGGAGCAGACATCCTTTTCCAATTCATCTTTCAACAACAACAAAAACATCTAATCGTTTTGTGAAAATCTCTCCAGTTTTGGCAGCCAGCATGGAAAATCAAAAGCCAGTTTTGAAAGTGCTTACAGGTATGAAAAAAAGAGAAATATTTTAATACTTGTAAATAAACCCCTCTTCATCCTTCCCTAATAGGCATTTTGTAGCAGACAATGAATTTGACCCACTGCCAGCCACAGTATATTACGGAACACACCTAGACTTCTCCTTTGTTTATTTCAAACTCTAGTACAAACCACTTTTGCAAGACAAAATTTTTTGATAATCTCGTGTTAATTGCTCAAAGTTTACCATTGAAAAGATAGTATTATTATATTAATTCTCAGGAATTTTGTTTATTTTGGTTGTCACCTTTCTTTTAAGCCTTGCTCTAATCAATACAGAATCTGAAAGAGAAGAAAAAAATCCATCATTAAAAAAGCAATAATACATACTCAGTGACTGCCCTTAAGTGAATTGTTATGGTTCATTTCAATGTTTAGAATCACTTACTAAGCATATATGTTAATCTAAAGTACAAATATAGCACACTTTTAACTCTAGGAAATCCCAGTAAAATCAAATAAACAAAAATACCAAACACAGCAACCAAAATTAAGCAAGTGAAATAATTAGATTGTCAACAAAGAGACGACATGAGAATATGGGGCATTTTCCTTCTTTCAAAAGAAGAAAATAATTTTTTGGTAAAAACTTAATAGAAAAAATAAATAAATATTCCAGGTTATAGATGATCAATAGTAAAATCATTGACAGGTTAAGAACTTCTTATTAGGTTTATTTTTGAGTCTCACAGGTATTTTTTTTGAGAGATTACCAGAAATAAAGCTAGTTAAGCAAATCGAACTGATCCTTCATGCCAGGTTCCTTCAGGTTGTTTTATTATCCAAATATTACTGACAGAAGTAAACATATTTCCCTGATTAACATAAGAGCTTGCTGTAGGAGCAGGTAAAAGCAAGGAGGGCATCAGCTGGCTGACAGGTGAGAAAAATATCCACACTCAAGTGTGTGTACTGTCCCCTCATCCATGTGAAGCAAATGTTCAGCAGTTCCAGCACTGATGGTAGATTAGTCTCTAGAAATCAGTGGCAGCTGCAAAGCTTTCTATCTGGCTGGGGCCTTAAGAGAAAATGCTACAGGGTAAGCCTGTGTACACTGGTGTGCAGTACAACAGAGTTATAGAGGACAATGTTGTGCAAAATACAAAAAATGAAGATCATTTATTATCAAAATAATTAACAAGATGTGAACATTTAGTTGTCACATACTGGAAATAAAAATGTTCAATACTTGTAAAGGACCTTTTAACTTTCCCCAGTGCTCCGTCCTTTGTGCTTAGTCCTGTTTCACACGCCCAGCTCAGCAAACCTGGGGATAATTAGAGAAATAGCCACAGAGAGCTACTGCACAAGTCCAGATTCATAGGGACTCTGCTACACATTTAAAGATTCAAAATAATAAAAGAAGTTATAGAAACTTGTTACAAGTTGAGACAGGTGTCCAGAAACAGATGCCTGCTTAAAAGAAATACACTTATCATTTTGTCACCTTGACAGGAAGTCATTCTCCTTGGTCCTTTTAAAGGTGCCAGTGACCCACAATTTCTCCTTGAATCCTTGTTTTCTCCAGAAAATATTTTTTAACAACAAAATTACTATTTTCAAAGCTGCATACAAGGTACAAGTTGCTAAATTCCACTTCCTTAATAAAGATTTCAGGTCTCCAATAAAATAGAGTAAATTGGGAAAAGTAGGAATGCGTGATATTTTGGAAAAGGTGACATCCTCTGGCTTTCCCTTCTCAGCCTGTTGCCTTTTTCTTGTATTACACTTGGCCAATATTTCTGGTTTATCTGTGTAGACATCTATCAGTTACCTAACTGAAGACTCGAATGAAGTATGAAACATAGTCCTATCCATTGGTTTAATTTACAGAAGACTCAAATTTTGATTAATATTGTTAATAACTGACAGTCTAGAGTAGCATAATTAGTTTTGAATAAAATAACAAGAAAATTTTGGTATTATTTCATTGATTATACCATTGATAAATTGATACCATAAATTATACCATGAATAAATTTATTATACTATTTATATATTTTATATAAATTTATA
>VXAY01007639.1:160787-179211 GCA_013399855.1 Oxyruncus cristatus
AACTGTAAACCCTGAAAGTAGAGAAGAGACTTTTCTGCTCCTGGACTGATACAAGGGGGAGGGATAATTTTGTAAATACATAAAATTTTCTTCATAATTTTACTTAGTTAGAATTGTTGTATATATTATTCTTCAGTTTTTATCCCACTAAAAATAAATTTAATATTATTCCCCCACATCAAGTCTCTTTTGTCTGTATAAAACTTCTCTCATCTTATAGCAATTGTGTAAAAGGCTTGAAAAAAATCGGTCCAGAATAAACCCACAACACCCTGAGATTAACTCAGTTGGTTAGAGCCTGGTGCTAATAATGCCAAGACTGTGGATTCAATCCCTGTATGGGCCATTTAATTGAGAGTTGGACTTGAAGATCCTTGTGAGTCCCTTCTGACTCAGAATATTCTGTGATACTGTCATGTCAAGATTAATCCTCAAGGAAATTTAATTCTATTTGGAGAAAACATTTTATTTAGTTATTAATTTTGGAAATAATTATAGCAGTAATTAAGGTAACAATTCCACGCAATTTATTTTCAAGCAATATTATGATGTTTACTCTCCAAGATAATTTTTCTTTTGAAAGAGAAATGGTGTTGAGTGTTTCTTCCTACAGAACATCAGCTTAATATAAGTTGGATCTAATAGAAGATCTGGGCACATGGAGCTTTCAACTTCTAAAGGGCTGCAGAGATAATTATTTCCTCTAAGGAACGTAACAAATCCTGATGCTGCCGAGTCATTCAGGGCCCTAGCTCACACATTCTCTGTGGTGGGATTCACAAACAATGTATTTCACAGCAGACTTACCCACAGAGCCCACTACATGATTTGTTTTCCCAAAATTCGAAGTGTAAATACAGGGGAAGGACAAAGGCTTAGGATCTTCTGCCCATGACAGCAACCATTATGAACATTACTGCAACAACAAGCCTGTAGGAAACACACATTTACCCTTTTCATATAAAAGGTTGTCTATTTTTTTTCAGACCATTGAGAGCAAGAAGTTTAAGAAAATGTAATTTGTGATAAATTGTTCCTTTTTTCTGAAGACCTAGAGTAAACAACATGTAATTGAAACTGATGGAGGTACTGAAGTTGAAGTTTAACCATGGTGTAATTAATGGCAAAACATGTGTCATCACATTTAAGAAAGCTCTACTTTTTTATCTGAGGTATCTGCAGAAAACACTGACATCAGTTCTCTGCAGACTGAACTGAAATGTGACAAATTACCATTATAGCTTAGCGCATTTCATTATTTTCTTCTCTTGGGCTTGGTTTGCTCCATATTATGGGTTATTCCTTGAACATATGTGTAATATGAATGATGTGGATGCCTTTATATATCAAATATCTACCATGTACCTAATTTCTTGTATGCATGGAAAGACAGATAGTAATTTACACAATGCTATATTTAATTAATAGGAACTAGTCAAGCTTAAAGCACATATATAGCATACATATTTAGAAAAATCATTTTTATTTAAAAATAAGTTATTGCTGAGGAACAATTAGTTGGCTACAGATAGCTACTCTGTACAGTTTGTGCCTAGCTGCACCAAATGAATATATTTAGAAATGAACACAATTTTTTTTAAGAGGTTAGAACTTGCTTCGTGTTTCTTATGTTGAAATTCAGCTCTTTTCCTACCAACTTTGACTTTCAGATATGTCCTTTCCCATAATATTTTAAGAATCTTTTATCCGCAGAGGCCAAAGATTTCAATGGAGAACAGCATTTCCCCAACTGGACCAAATCTTTGGAGAAATACTAGGTGAATAAAACTCTGCAGGCAATGACAGGAGAGGACAGTTCCAACAAGAGGCAAAGCATGTCTCAGACATGTAAGCAAAGGGAGTTTCACAATCTGTATCATACCTCTGTTGTGATGTACAAGCTTCATCTTCAGAGAACTGGTCAAACTTACCCTGCTTGCATCAGATAAATTACCTAATAATTGTTCTTGCTGTCGTTTAGAGGATTGACAGAACATGAGTTGTAGTGAACTAGAAGGTATTGTTGAGCTGAAGCCCCATATGCTGTGGAGTAGCTATTTGTTTACAATTAACTAATCAAAGAAGATGCTTATGTTGAAGATAATTTTTACAGGGATCTCAGACCCAGGGATCTCTCTAACACTGGGCATGGTATGGTAGCATGGGATGAGTCTACTGTGTCTTCACTGCCCCCTTCTGCATGGCCAAGCTGTGTGGGTGGAAGGGAGTCCACTGTGGAGATAGGAGTGGGCTGCAGCTGGGGGTGGCAGGAGCAGGGATGAACTTCAGCAGGGTGAGCAGCACCAAACTCAGGGGAAAATGGCATAACCCTGCCTCACTGGGTGCTTCTATCACCCACTTTTTACTTTCTGCAAGGAGACTTTTAAAGCAGAATATAGTCAATATAAGAGTACACTGCAATTATTTTTTTGCTAATACATGTGATATATATCTAGGATTAATGAGTTACTGAACTAGGTATTAATATTCTCACCAACCTTAATGAGACATTCAATGCATCTTCACTGGCCCAGCAGTCATCAGTCATGTCAGAGAGGGCTGGTCTCTGTCCTTCAGATGGGCTGATCATAAAGGTAGTTGAGTTTTCGACTGTTTTCTATTTTGTTATTGGGATTTTGTATGATTTAAGAAAGTGTTTTCCCCATTTAATCCCTTCCTGCTAACTACAGCAGTATGAAAAACTTTAGTTCTATGTGTTTCTTTTCTTATCTTGCACAGTTTTAGATCACACCTTTGAGACAATTTTCTCAGTGAAACCAGGTCAAGGTTACAGAGCTCTGCTGTGTCAAGCTAGGCCTTGAAAAGCAGACAGCTGAATCCCTCCACTGTCAAACTATCCTACTTTATCCAAGTTATCCCTGCACTTTGCCCATACATTTTTACTAGTTATGTTCCTACTGGGCCAGTGGACATGGTTTCTCATGCTGTATTCAATCCGTTGACTCAAAGGTAAAATTATCTGTGTCTGTGTAAGGGGAGAAGAGTGTCTTTGAAAGTTCACAGTTGGCAAGATTTTTTCTTATTTTGCACACATATTGTGAAGTTTGCATCCCAGGGCCAAGGTAACGAATGTGATACCCTACAAATGACTGGTTTCAGCATATTCTGAAGTAGGTCAGGAAGAAAAATTGGTTGGTCAAATGACCTGGACAGCCTTGTCCTACTTCAAAATGAGGAGAGCTGCTTCTAATCCAAAGTGGTTAGGTTTTTGGTTTTGCCCAATTGAAGGGGGTTCTGCCTCCCTCAGAGGGCTTGTAAACCTTTACAGGAGTGACTTGGGGCAGCCAGCTCCTGCCAGGGAACCCAGACACTTTCTCAGAGAAAGAAAAAAGTATCTAGAACAGAAAGTGGTGCAGAATAAAAGGGGATTAAAAAAAAGGAGAAGGTCATCTTTCATATTCAGTCACTAGACACGGTTCTCCTGTGTCTTTACCTGGCTAGAGGCAGGGCCCCTCTAACACTGATCTTGGTTGGGGCTATCACAGCTCCTTCCCTGTGGATACATTCGGGAGGTACCTTCTAGCAGGTCAGATCCTTGCCCATGGGATACCAGTACTGCACTTACTCTCATGGAATTCCCTTATTCTCTCTGCTTCAGCTCTTGTACTCAGGCTGCCAGGGCACGGGTAGGTTTCCTGTCCCACTGTCTCATGTCTTCTCCATGATCAAGTAGGGAATACCACAGCTTAGTTCGTGGGGTCTGTCCACTCTCTCTTACTGGGGAACGTCTGGCTCTGACTTCAGAGGGTCTGGTTCACACTGGTGCCACGAGGAAGCTGTTTTCCTTCATCTCCTCTCTGAGTTTCTTCTGTTCATCTTATATTTCTGTAGTCAGTGCCTCGAGAATCTCAATCATTGTCTCTACAGTGCAGATGTGGGCTCGTAACGGGGTGTGGACCATACTGCCGTACATCCTGAGTTTATTCGTTACAGAGTCCACTGTCTCTCTGTTTCCTTCAAATTGCAGTGATGCCAAGAAATTGGTGTATGCGTATGGCCCTTGCTGTGAAAGGCTCCACATCTGTGACGTACACATGACGTCGTCGGGGTTGTGGCTGGGTTGCCCATCCTTGTCAAAAAGTATCTCTAACAGTGCCATTTCCCTCAGGCATTGGATACCTTCCTCAGTGGTCTTCCAGGCCATATCATACTGGTGCTGCTGCAGGAAGTCTCTGTAAGCAAACTTCTCTCTCACACCTGTTAGAAGTCACTCCCAGAGAGAAAGGGGCTTTAACTCTCTTACAAATGCTTGCTGGATACCCATATCCTGGGCTGGGGATCCCAAATACCTTGCTTTGTTGTTATTAAGTGTCATGCCTTCACCCATAAGGTTCCATACTCAAATCAGCCAGCTCAAAATGGGCTCATCTTGGCGCCGAGTAACGTCATTCCGCATATTGCGGATCTGGTCATATGACAGGGATTTGGTAATGATCTCAGGCTCTGGTTCCTCCACTGGTTGTGAAGGCCTTGGTTCCCCATCCTCATTAACTGGACATATTGACTTGGCTTTATGCCTCTTCCTCTGCACTTGGGCCCTTCTGCTGGCTGTGACTTCCCCTCTGGCATAATTAGGGACTGAGCACTTGTGAAGTCTATTGGTTTCTCTGCTCCACTATCTTTCCCTTCCGACTCTAGGTGGTGTTGCACAGTCCACACCAGGGTGCGGTAAGCATGGGCTCAGGTCCAGCACATTGCTGTAAGCTGTCCATCTCTGGAATTTATGGACCGATGTTCTTTCAGGCACTCAGCAACCTTACAGGGATATGGTCAGGGGAGAGCTTCCAAACAATCGGGGGACAGTATTCCTTCAACACCTGGCCTATCTTCTCACATGTTCCCATCCATCAGAGTGATTTATGCCTGTCACTGGCAGTTACCAAAGACAACCTCACCCTGTCTCTAAATGCTGGGTAGGCCACACTGAATAAACGCAGCAAAAACATCATCAAGAATATAATGTCTTTAACGTCCAGGGGAAAATTCAGCCCTTCATAAGCTACTGAAGGGACAGATGAAAAGTGAGTGAATGGTTGGCAAAAAGCATTTGCCTGCATTCCTCCCCCAAATTAGGTACCATTATCAGTAAAATCCCAAGAACAAGACCCTGGGTGATGATAGTATTGCAGCCATGTATATGTATTCTAAAAGAGAGCTACGGGCCTAGATTTTTCAGCCATTGGTACCAATTTACAAACTTAATAGCAGCCATGACTACTGCAGCCATGGTGTCCATCTTTAAGCAGTGATCTATAAATGGAAAAACAATATACACAGCCAAATGCCAAAAGAAGTTGTACCACATGATGCCTAGTGGTGTCTCTATATGCAATACACAGGTAATTAGACAAGAGGGTTTATTCCTTTTCCACCTTTCCTCCAGTCAAGCCTCACGTTGGGTGCCAATAATAACATCTAAGTTTAACAAGATTACAACTTTGAAATTAGGAGGCTTCAAGAGAAAAGTGTGGAAAACGAAAAAAAAAAAAACCACACCAGTTATTTAACAAACCCGAATAAACAACAAATGGTGCAACCAAAACTTTCAAAAGAAACAAAACAAAGTCCCAGTTCCTCCAGATGGGGGGAGAAACCCGTGTTAACCAGGGGGTTGAAGGCAAATTGTCCTCAGCAGCTCAACAGCTGCTCGCAGCCACGTGTGCAACCAGCGATGGGTCCCCCTTCTCACAGGCACAGTCTGAGGTCAGGCAGCTCTGATAATGCAGTCTCATGCCCCGAAGGGCAAACTAGCCGTATCTGGCAGGGACGAGAAAAAAAACAACTTCCCCCCCAGGAAAAAAAACGAGGGGGCAGATGAAAACCCAAAAGCAGCTCCGGCTCTGTCCAATCCTCTGGACAGGCGTGGCCCTGGCCCATCTTTAGAGGGACCCCCCTCGCCCCTCCTCAGCCGCTGCTCTCACGCTGCCCAGCGTGTGCTGCTCCACTCCGTCTCCACCTCCTGACTTCCCCCATGGAGGGGGGTTGGGCGCAGGGACACCGGGGAAAAAAATTCCATCTGTTTTCAAACCTATGGCAAAACCAAAAGCTACTATATGCTCTGTCAATTTTATATTGTTATGTTGCTTTCTTTTATACACAGTAGGCATTTTTGTGTTTTGCTTTTGAAATAATCTCAGTTTTCTTTTTCAGCCTGACAAGTTTTTGACAACAGAAAGGAAGAATGTGAAGTATTTTATAAGGTCTCTCTTGTACCTATTTCACTCTTTATTCACAAATAAAAACAAATATTGAAAACTGAATTTCGCTTCTAGTGCAGTTTTAACATTGATAATTCCAGAGAAACAAAAATTCCCCTCCCAAAATCTAATCTAGAACCTTTTATTTTGAAGGACTTGCAGCACTTTCTTGTAAAAGAAATAATCTTCTGTTTTTCTTGAGTTCTTCAAGTGTTTTGTTATATATATATGGATGGAGAAAATGAAAAAAATTTGGCAGCTTCAACATTTAAAACGTATTTTCTAATTAATTTTTCATAGATTTTTAAAGAAATACAACCTTTATACAACCTATTTTTTAATGACTTCTGCTAGGATAGCTTCTGCAATATAAAGTGGGAATAATTTCAGTTATTCTCTTCAAATACCAATCCTGAACATGTACCGTCCAATAAGACAGAAATCAGATTATGTTTAACCTTAAAGAGATGTTATAATTCAAAATCTGTCAGTCTGTGTTCTATGAGTGCCGGATTGAGCTCTAGTGCTGTTCCCTTAAGTCACACAATAGATCCGATAAAACAGATCTACAGATTTTTGTAGCAAAAGACCCTTTCTAACTGAGGAACAATAGAAATCTGGGTAGTTTCAAAGTACGATCATTCCAAAATCCCCTACAGCAACTGGAGATGTTGCTTAGGGGAAGTACTGAAAGAGAGCAATCATGTGATGGTGATGCTTTCCTAGAATATTTTCACAGATTGAACAATCTTTGGTTTTGGGGACTTTCCAGAGAAATAAGAAAACTGATGGAACAGTTTGAGGAGAGGAAAAGAAAAGAGAAATGGAGAAAGACACAGGAGAGACTGTATATATACATGAAAAAGATCCTGGACTTTTGTGAAAGGGACAGCTCTCTGGAGAAGGTTCAGGCAAGAAGAGTGGCATGTTGTGATAGCAAGTTTGACCTTTTTTTGTTCCTAAGCAAGGACCCAGTCATGCATTTGTAGAGTGTTTTGGCCCACGTATTGGGTTTACATGGCAAAGTTTTGGTAGCAGGGGTGGCTTCTGTGAGAAGAGGTCTGCAAGAAGAAGAAGAGGCTTCTCTGTGACAAGATCTGCCTCCTTTTCACACATGGTTTCAGCTGGTTCCAAGATAGATCCTCTGCTGGTCTAAGCTGAGCCAATTGGTGGTAGCACCTCTGTGACAACATATTTTAAAAAAAGATAAAAGTTCTGGACAGAAGCTGTGAGAGAAACAGGCCTGCAGACACTGAGATCAGTGAAGAAGCAATGAGGGAGGTGCTCCAGGTGCAAGAGCAGAGATTGTGCTGCAGCCTGTGGAGAAGACCATTAAAAAGTTGGTTGTCTCTGTGCATCCCACGGAGAACCATGGTGGAGCAGATATCCAGAAGTGCATGCTGGAGCAGGAGGGCATGACCTGAAGGAAGCTGCAGCCTGTGGATAGGAACTGGAGCATTGTCCTGGCAAGAGCTGGAGTCCAGCCTGCTGGAGCAGGCTGTTCCTGAAGTATTCTGTAGAGAGGACCTATGCTGGAGTAGTTCTTGAAGAAGTGCAGCCTGTGGGAAGGATCTATGCTGGAGAAATTTTTCCAGGGCTGTATCCCATGGGTGAGACCCCACATTGGAGAAGGAGAATTGTGTGAAGAGTAAAGAACAGCAGAGGTAAAGTGTTATGAACTAACCACAATGCTTTTTCCTGGGCCATTCAGAGGGGAGAAAGTAAAAGAGTTGGGAAGGAAGTTGAACTTAAGAATATGGGGATGGGGGGAAGTATTTTTAGTCTTTTTTTTTTCTTTTTCAATATCCTAGTCTGTTACTAATAGGCATATATTAAATTAATGTTCCCAGGTTTACAACCTAGGAATCACCTTCCATGTTTATTTTCCATCATTCTGTAATATTATACCTGCAATATAACTTAAATTGCTGAATTTTTTGTCTGGCAAATTATGAAATTATATGTGAGCTTCCAAATGCCATGCACCAAAATCCTGTTTGACCTATTAATAGTTATCCACTACTTTTCAATCGAGGGGTATCTGGATGAGGAGAGAGATATTTTGTATAGTCTCTGTGCATCGAGAGTAAGATTGTGTCACGGTGGCTAGAATTTGAATGCAGTGATTTAGCGCCATTCAGCTGGTTGCCATTCCTTGGTGAATGCTGTAATAAACCCAGACTGACAAAGGGTAGGAAGAGAAGTTAATTTTCACAAAATTATTTCTTTTAATGCTTATATTTGTTGCCACTGGAAGCCTTAGAATCCTGTTGCTGGTCAAATCCCTATGAGGTCAGTAATTTGACCTCTCAGGATAATCTTCTGTGATGCCAGGCTTATATTTGCTCCAGAGGTGATTTCATTACTGATGTCATGATATAAAACATTTAAGACTGCTGCAATTAATTAAATATGTCATTGGTGGATGCTCTGAGATAAACACAGAAACTGACCCAAAGCAGCAGAGCTCACACATACATTTTCTACAGATACCTGTTAGGTTTCTAACATCCAGGGAGGAAGAGAGAAAGTTCTGTTATTTATTAAATTAAAAGGATAATATAATTTTCACTAAATGTCAGACATACCTCGGGAAACAATCCTCTTATGAATTTTGTCCTTTTTGGGGGGATGTTTATACACCTCTGCATTTACTAATGTGATTTGGTTTTTCATTAGATCTTCTCAATCTAACCTTGTTGATTGGTATGAGAGCTGATTTAAGAAATTTAAAAGTGAGAGTAAACCTAAAAAAAATTAAAACAATCAAGTGCATCACTTTTCTTGATTTGTTAATTTAGAAACAATATTTTGATTATATCAAGTTCTATTGATCCAAAATAGTTCTTTGTAGCAAAACAGAAAATGATCAACATAAACATTTGATAAAACTATCAATCACAACGTAAGTATTCCACATAGTAACAAAAAATCTCATTTACTTGTTGCTTCCTATTTCTACTGAGATCAAATTCTACATCCAGGTAAATTGGAACTAGCCACTGGAGACGAATTCTATTTTTCCAGCAGAAACAATTACAATTCATATTTCTAGACAGGAAAATGGTATTCATTCAATTTTGGTTAATATGCAATTACAGCGCCACAGAATAAGAAGATAAAGGAAGGTGGATCTATCTCACGTGGTACATTGCATTTTGCATCCTCTAAAGCCCCAAGTTTCCCTCCATGTACATTTTATACTTTATCTCCAGCTGAAAAAGGATTGAGCTGCTGGGTGGCTTAAGCAGTGGCTGCCTTTTCATACCTGTTGGCTGCTCCACAGTGACATTTAAAAGTAACTAGTGACACTGAAAGCCCCAGAACTTGCCTTTTTTTGAAATGCAGCTGACTTTGGCTGCTTTATCTGAAATCTGTTTCTGAAAGCCTACTGAAACACTTAATAATGAACTCTCTTGCTATTCACTAATGAACACTATAAGTTTTTTTAAAATCCAGTTTAAGACCAATTATTTTGACAATTATTCCTTTCTTTAGCAAGAAAACTAGAAAATATTTGAAATAGAGCTGGGTGTTATATTTCTAATCATGTCTAATTTTAAAAGATCTTTTTTTCTAGCTGTCTTCACTGACATGTTATGTTATCAATTTTTTTCTCTCACAAATGTCACTGTAGCAAATGAATTGTCAGCTTGTCACAGTGAATTAGAAAGTTCCTTCCTGTGTCTCTCACCTCGGACATAACACCATGATAGCAACATGCATACTTTGAATATTTTGTAGTCCTTTCTAGAAGGGGAAATCCCAGAACCATGGCCCAAGGCCAAGTGTTACATCACCCTGAAGACCTCACTCTTCGTATTCCTTTTTTTGTGTGCTTCAGTTAGTTCATTTTGCTCCTGCTTATTTACAGAAATATTACTCTTCACCTAATGCCTGACCCTTCCCACACTCCTTTTCCTGCCTCAGGGAAAGCCCCATAAATACCTAATTGATGGCACCAGGCAACTCTGGCTGCTTCCGTGGTCGGATTTCATGTCAGCTGCAGCTGTCTGCTCCTACTTCTGGACGTGGTCCCTGCTGAGCCTGGTCTCGGCTGTCATTCCCATTGCCCTCCTACGCGACCGGGCGGGCGAGGCTCCGGGCTGTTGGCTGTGCGTGACAGGCGCCTCTGCGGGGGCGTGAGTGGGTGAGTGGGTAAAGGCTGCCAGGAGCCTCTGACAGACAGAGGCCCCGAGGACTGAGATCAAAGGTTAAACGGCTTTTTGCTGCCATCTCTTGATAAACCAGAGGAAAAGGCAGCAGAAGCTGATACAGTGTCTGGGCAGCACCCACCCGGCTGGGGCAGCATTTAGCGCTGGCTGAGGAGGATGGATTTACCTTCTGGGTGGACAGAGCACTAACGACTTGTCACGGGTGATGATGGATGAGCATCAGAGCTGCGTGGGGAGAGAGGTTCATTATTAATACACTTCATCCTCACTATCCTGACTCAGGGCTAAGGGATGTTGGGAGGGAAAAGTGGTTTCTGCCTTTGAGGGAATGAGTAATCTCTAATGGCACAGTTTCTGTATATTATACAGGTTTTGATTGTGTGTGGGGGTTTTTTTGTTTTGTTTTGTTTTGTTTTGGGTTTTTTTGCTTTTTCTTTTTTCTTTTTTTTCTTTTTTTTCACTCGAAAGAGAGCTTTCAACTGTAAAAACAGGCTTGAAATGCAGGCTCTGTCTGTCATTGTAAGAGATGCTAGCTGTGGATCCTGGAGTGGCTGCAGAGCTCACAAGGGCATGAGTCCCTGACAAATTTCAGTGATGGCAACATTCTGTGGATAGATTATTCAACCAGCTCTCCAATATTTCGGTGTCCCACAGCTGATACCTACACAACTCCCATTTTGTTGGCTAGCTAAAACTTCTTTGAAGTACAGATCATCCCACTGCTGCAGATCAAGCAAATCACAGATCTGCAATGACATCTAAATAAGCACACTTTCCTTTTTGAACTCTGGTGTGAGAAAAAAATAGAAATGAAGATTGAAAAAATAAAAAATATGTTAGATCTCAATTAAATTCTCAGTCTTCCAAGTAGATCCTCTTTGAAAACTTTGGCCTACAAATACTCTTTTTATGAGCTCTAAGGCTGCCATCATTTCTGCTTAGCCAATGTTAAGGCCATGCTTCCCTAGGGTATAGAAGAAAATGAAAGCAGAATAAATTCAAATCAGCAGAGAATTTACTGAGTAATTCCTTTAAACAGGCATTGCATAAAATGCAGCTGTGGTCCCTGAATAGAACCCAGAATCCCTGCAGAAAGCTCAGTCCCCTGAGAGACAAAGTCACATTCCTCCTTGCCTCTTCTGCCACCAAGTTAAGATACTGCCTGATGCTTTGGTACTCTTCTGTGTGAAAAGGGATTGAGGAGGCAACTGAATGATTCCTCATTAGCTCGTGGGATCTGAAATGTGTTAGTCACATAAGTACTCCATAAAATAAAATTTTTGTGTAAAGTTTTCCAGCGAGACCTCGTGTGAGGTGGTGTGCCTTTATCATTAGGTGGCAGTGGAGCAAAAGGGGGATTTCAGAAAGAAGTTTTGGTCTTAGGCATCCTCATCCTATCTAGGATAAAGAGATGCAGCATTTTCATTGGACCTGACCCTGAGAGAAAAGAGGGAAGTGGCAAAGAGAGATTAGAAATAATTTAGCGAATAACAAGGGGATTAAGGTATGATAAACTAGTAAAAGATCAGTAGAGGAATTTCTGCTTTTTTCTTCAATTATTTGTCCTTAACTTTTCTCTGGAACTCATTTGCCATTACTAAAGATTGGTTGGAAAGTTTTAAGTACTTTAAATATTTTTATTGACAGCCCTCAACAGAATAAAAACTAGAATGACAAGATATAAAAACTATAATGACAAGAATCCATACTTCCCCAGTTTTTAAGACGCAAAATGGGTATCACCACCAACATGCACACAGCACATATATACCTTTCATTTAGTTGGATTACACATTTGCATTCAACAAGGGCAAGTGCCAGATCTTGCACCTGGGATGGGGCAACCCTCTCTGTTCATACAGACTGGGAAATGAGATGCTGGAAAGTAGTGCTGTGGAAAGGGACTTGGGGGTCCTGGTCGATGGCAAGTTGAATATGGGTCAGCAGTGCCCTGGTAGCCAGGAGGGCCAACTGTGTCCTGGGCGGCATCAGGCAAAGCATCACCAGCTGGTTGAGGGAGGGGATTGTTCCACTCTGCTCTGCCCTGGTGAAACCTCTCCTTGAATATTGTGTGCAGTTTTGGACACCACAATATAGGAAAAATACTAAGCTATTAGAGAGTGTCCAAAGGAGGGCAACAAAAATGGTGAAGGGCCTTGAGGGGAAGCTGTATGAGGAGCAGCTGAGGTCACTTTGTCTGTTCAGCCTGGAGAAGACTGAGGGGAGACCTTATTGCAGTCTACAACTTCCTCATGAGGGGAAGAGCAGAGGCAGGCACTGATCTCTTCTCTGTGATGAGAAGTAGTCACAGAACCAAGCATGCCAGAGTTCAAGAAGCATTTGTACTATACTGTCAGGCACATGGTGTGACTCTTGGAGATGGTCCTGTGCAGAGTTAAGAGTTGGACTCGATGATCCTTGTGGGTCCCTTCCAACTCAGCATTTTCTGTGATGAAATGGGGAAGCAATGCAATGCTATTGTGTCTGTTCTAAATCCATTAATAAAAGAAACACAGCCACAGTTATAAAAATGAGAACCAAAACATTGAAATACTTGTTACATCTCTGGTGGTGCCCTAGGTATATTTCTGACTGCTAACTGAACAGCCTTTACAATTAAACATGGAAATTACCTTGTTAAGCCTATGAATGCCTATGAGGATCTCTTTTTTAACAGAACTCTATACCCCATCCAGGGTAATAATAATGTTTATTTTAATGGATATGAGGAAGTTCGTCCCCTTCTTTTCAAAAATGATAATGCAAATACAGTAAACAGTAGTGCACACTTACAAAAAAAAGAACACTGGAAAAGCCAAGAGGTTCCCCTCTCTTCCCTTAGTCAGCATTTTATATGAAGTAGAGTCAGTTTTGTGTTAGAAAATTATCTCTCTTTCCCGGTTTTAAATTTTAAATGTCACATCCATAATATTTCAATGTTTGGCCTCAACCATAGTGACTCTGAGTTGTCCTAGACCACCTAATAATGCTCCTGCTTCCACAGGGAGTTAGACCAAAGGCTTTTTAGTATGAATTGCATAATCCCTGCAAGATGTTTGGAGAAAACAATCCTTTCAAACAGGGACATGCTTCCTGTACATGTATTTGGAGCCATACTCCAATACACTGCTGTATCCTCCAGGAAATTCTAATTATGTTTAGCTGTCATCTTTAGTTCTTATGTGATTTAATGATATGGGATAAGAAGATTATTCTGATAGGATACTAAGGGGAAATATAAATTTGATTTAATCCCATGTTTCTGCATCAGCATCCTCAAATGACCTGTGCTGCTGAGAAACTGTAATTTCTAATGAGAACTAATCTTTCTGTTGTCATGGTTCCTGTAAAACTTCCAACTAGAAACACCAGTTCAAGAGCTGTATTTCAACTTACTCAATTGTGACCTGAGAGAGGCAGGAAGATAAATGCACAAATACAAGAACAAATATTAAGAACAGAACAAAAATCATACTAAGAGATTAAAGATAAAAATGATTTTTGATAGTGTACTGTCCAACTGCCCAACTTCATGACCAACACATAACCATAACTGAAGTTCTCATATCGATAATCAGAAAATACATGCTTTCTTAGGTATGAATTGTATTGCCTCCCTATGACTGCATACATTGAAAAATGATGCTAAATTACTATTTAGCTGCTCCCCATTTTCTTCAACAGCCATCTAGAAAATAAGAGTCCCTGTAGTGGTTTTGATTCTAAGCTTTCCTTGGTAAGCAGGTTGTAACCAAGGAACCAAGGCCATGTTCCCAGTATTCCATACGATTTTTATGTAAGCAAGGGTATGAATAAGAAGGGAGAGGAAGCTTTCACTCTCTTCTCTTCCGGTGAGGTTCAGGAGCAGTGGGTCTGTGCTTTCGTCTTGCTTATCTATCAGCTGAGGCCTGCAGTGACTGCTGGTCTGCCACGCGGGAGATTGGAGAGTGCCGGCTGTGTCTGGCGATCCTATTTTTCTAAGGAACATGGTTAGATTAATTTTTGCCAGTTCTTTATTTGGCTAGTTCTTAGTTTTTGATTGTGTATATCTGTTTTTCCCCTTTTCCCTTTTTCCCTTTTCCTTTTCCCTTCGGTGGAGGGGGGTGTGTTCGGGGTCCCTAATATTGTACATAGTATTTTCAATGTATATAGGTGTAATATATGCAAATATATATATATTTATATATTTCATTTGGTTTTGGGTTCTTCAGTTTCTAGTTTTTTTCCTTCACCCCAGGGGAAAAAGGGAGGGGGAGGTTTTCCCTATGGGCTCGGACAGTTGATGTGAAGCCAATACAGTCCCTTTGAATCTTGGTAAGTTATATACAGTTAAAAGAAAGTCTAGTAATGGAAGAACAAACTAGAACTCCTACCTCCTGCTCCTGATTGCCTAGATGACCTCAGTCAAACTACTTTATTATGGGCCAAAATAATTTGTGTGTCAAAAACAAAAGCTCTACTTTACTTTTCATCACATCATGCTATTAGATAACACAGTATAATTTCATAGGTTTATAAACATATGCTTATTCGATCAGATTAAAGCACAGGCCAGGGTTCTGATTCTGCAGAAGTTTGTCCTCCTCATGCACGTTCCCAGAGAACAGCTTCAGTATAGGACTGACTGTAAAAAGAAGTGAAAATTTCCTTTGGAGTACATATAGTCTCCTACAAATCTACAGGTTAAGTTATTACTTCTGTAACATTCAAAGGGACAATTAGCTGTGAATATAAAAATATCTCACCAGGCTCCATCAATTAAGATCAACATGGGAAGTGCTCGGAAGTTTAGATGCAACGTTGTACACACTCTTGACCATTTTTGCTCTTATGTACTAGGTTATTCCAATGCTGTCATGTTGAATGATATCATATAGCAGTGCAAAATGAATGTAAATCTTGTCAGGAACCCTGTAAAAAGGTCAGTGAGAGAGAGGAAAGATTCCAGGGTGCATCCAGCATAGACTGGGTTTTCTGCAGCAGTTATAGCCAAACCAGATGGAGCCCTTTTGAGGACTTTTTCATCACTATGCTGACATTCTCATATTTAAAGATGTATTACAGAATGCTAATATAGACATTACTTTGCTATAATAAAGGAGTTTAAAAGATAAGCTATTTTTAAAGAGGCTTTTCTCTGTTGAGTCTGATCCTTTGCCAGCTAGTAGACTGTATGATCAGAGTCGGAACTAGAAATGGCTGAAACACAAAGCCTTTGCTGAATGTGTTTGGCCATCAGGTGCTTATGGAACTCACTGGGATACAGGCTAACTTTTCCTGTTTGCAAAATATATAAAAAGAAGAAGTATGTAGCCTTGAAGACTGAAACTCTGTGGATTAAAAGAAGGATTCCTCTAAAAAAATCAAACTTTTCAGTAAATGGAACAAATCAATGTCTAGTATCTCATTAAATTTTAAATCTTTGGGACAAAAATACACCAAAAAACAATCAAACATTTTGTCAGTACATATTTTGGAAGAAGGGACAATTACATAACGATGAATAATCCATTAACACTTAAAAGATAAATTCTATAAATATAGGCCTGACTGCAATTATTCTACTACACTAAATAATTTCAACATAGAGAATTGTGGAATTCTTTGGTCAGAAAGCAAGTCTTCCTTTCTAGTTTTGCTGATTTTAAGAACTTTTCACCAAATCTTTATTTAATATGTGACTATCAGTGTAGCCCAATAAAGATTAGCCTGATGTACAAACCACCCTAACCTTAACATTGCCCACTGAAGGTACATGTTGAACTTCTTCACTGTTCTATTGTTTCTCTCTTTCTTGTCTAGACCTTTTATTTTGTGTATGTACAGTCCTCTAGTAAACTTCTGTTAATTCAAGTGAAACATTTCCACTCCATCCCAGAACAGATCCCAGTATAACATAATAGCCAAAGCAAAGAAACCTGTTATGGATGCCCATGCCTAACTCAATACAAACAACACAAGTCCTGCAACTAAGATTTGATTCATTGCGATGTTAAACTGGAATCCAAATGTGTTTCCACAAAAAATTCAGAAAATTTCATCCCTTAAATAAAAAAAAAAGTATCAGAAATTTGTAAATTAATGCCTACAGATGCAAGGTAATGCATGATTAAGTAATGTGTTGTAGCATATGTCCTACGTACTTAGGTACAGTGGGGGGGCAGCCATAGTATTAGAGCACCAATCTATGTATTGCAGACCATATGGCACATTTGTAGACCACTTGGAAGATGCAGCTGGTGCAAAATGAAGTTCCTATTTGCTCAGCAGATCTGGCAGGAGGAAAATACCTTATGCCAGTGTTATTTTTACTGTATGTTCCCACAGTACAATTTCACACTATTGATGCTGATGGCTAAACCTGTGTATGCTTTTGATGTTTGTTACCAGAAAAGCTCCTTTTTTTTCATGGCAACTCTCTTTTGATTTACCATGAAGTAAATCAGTATTTACTAAGTAATTGTCTTTGGTTTTCTTTATATCTTACCTCTCTTAATTTTAGGACAATTATGGTGCTAAAGTCTTTCTTCACCTTGTTACTATTCACTTTCATTCTTCATAGCAATTTTTCGAATTTCTTTTCTCATCCCACCAAATATTTAATTAAGAAAAAATGCTACATTTTTCTAGGAAATGTTTCTCTAAGACCTGCCTTCTAGAATGCCATTAATTATTGAAAGATTAGGAAATATTGATGATTCATGTTTCTCAGTTACAAAGAGCTGGGTCTGAAAAAGTGTCACATCTTACTTAAACAAATTGCTACCTCCTACATCACTTTCTAAAGCCAAGCAAAAAAGTCTTATTTTAGATCTTGATCCTCTCCATAATCCGTTTTTTTTTTCTATGGGGGTATTTTTTTCATTTTTTCACTAGATGATGTGAGACAAAAGCTTCCCCAACACACCACCGAACACAGTATGCCAAAACTTCCTAATATGCCCAGGTCAGTAATTAATTCTTCTACCTGTCTCCATCAGAGTACGCCTTGTGATCGATCAATCTTACTATGATACAGTATCACAGCTATACAGGCTTGATTAATTACCCATTTTTTTCAGGGGTATCATTTGCTACTAGAGAAAAAAAAAATGTTTCCTCCCCCAGCAAATCCCTCTAGCATACACAAAGTATTTAGTTATTTCAATTTTAAAGGAAGAATGATGAGCTGGGGTGGTGCCTGTGGTACAGCTGACAGTACTGATCTATTTTTCTGAAGCTCCATCTTTAGCTTGTGTAAGTCCACTGAATGTGTCTGTTGACCCCCATCAAATGAATGTCTGGTTCATTCTCTAGTACTCCTCCCCTAATTCTGATGCATGTTTTTTAAGACAGAGAATTCTTTTTCTGTTCTCAGAAAAATGGGATTATCCTGAACACCTGTCAGAACTGCATTTAGCAACAATTTTTCATGGAACATTCATTTAAGAAAACTGCCAGTTTTTCACCCTGCTTCTATAATGACCAACATAATCACATAAGGATCAACACTAAAGCATATTAAAGACACATTTTGTCTTTCTGAGATGAAGTATGGAATCTCAGATTCTCCTGGTATTGTTCTTTCCCATATTCAATACTGTCCCATTAACATTTTGAATACAGGGAAGAAAACTCACCTTTTACTTGTGGCATTACTGTCATACCTCCATAAAGAAACCTACAGGATGTGTATTTATGAAAGCAATCAGTGTTCAGTGTTCCTATCAGAGTGGTGTGTTAAGTAATGAATTTGGTAATGCTTCTCTCAGACCCAAAACACTCTTGTTAAGATAGAGGTGCAAGCCCAGGGCCGGCATTTCTGTGCATCCCTGGTCTCAAATGAAGCAAAGCCCATACAGATATACTTAACTTTAAACATTTGCTTAAGCCCCTCCTCTTTCTGGAAAGCATTGAAGCTTTTGCTTTAACATTTTGCTGAATCAGGCTGCTGGTTAGGTGCCAGCTTTTGGCTGAGATGTCAAATTTAAACCCCTTTGCCCAGTTCCTTTGACCAGCAGCTGGGAAAGAAGAACAGTCCATGTAACTAAA